>ML800788.1:249755-261955 GCA_009831015.1 Picea engelmannii
CATATTCATATTCATATTCATATATATATATATATATATATATATATATATATATATATATATATATATATATATATATATATTTTGAATGTCTTTAAGTTTGAACATTGGCAAGTCATCTATAACAACCAAACATAATATACTTAAAAAATAATACAATCTCACCTTTTCCTTGATGGGTTGGCATGCCGTGGTCACATTAGTGGTATTTTTAGTCACCTTTTTGTTTGATGGGTTAGAATACAATCTTGATGGGTTGGCACGCCATGGTCACATTGATTGTCATTTTGTAGTCACCTTTTTGTTCATTGATTGTCATTGTTATATGTATTATGTGGTTTTGGCATGATGTGTTAAGTTGAAGATTTTTTTAAAGGAAAAATATAACCCAAGTGTAAAGTAAAATATTAGTAATAACAACATATTAAATATAACAATATATCTCTTCAATATATCTCTTCACTGGTATATATATATGTATATTTTTTTTATTTTTTTTTTTGAGTGTTTTTAAGTTTGAACATTGGTAAGTCATCTACAACAACCAAACATAATATATTAAAAAAAAATACAATTTCACCTTTTCCTTGATGGGTTGGCACACCATGGTCATATTAGTGATATTTTTAGTCATCTTTTTGTTTGATGGGTTAGAATACAATTTTGATGGGTTGGCATGCCATGGTCACATTGATTGCCATTTTTTAGTCACCTTTTTGTTGATGGGTTGGCACGCCATGGTCACATTGATTGACATTTTCTAGTCACCTTTTTGTTGATGGGTTGACATCTATGAGTTGACACGCCATGGTGACATTGATTGCCATTTTCTAGTTACCTTTTTATTGATGAATTGGCATCCATGGTCATATTAGTTGCCAATTTCTAGTATCCTTTTTCATCATTAACTCTTTTTACATGCAATTAACTAGGACCATAAAAAATTTAGAATTATCATGATCTTCAACCTTAATCTAAATTACAACCAAAATACAAAGGAAGAAAAAATGGTTTGTTATTTTTAAATGTTGATTCAACTTTAACTAGCCAAGTTGTGTGTTGTACTTATGCCATGCTAGACCTTTTCAGAAGTACCCACCATGTTAGACTTCTTTAAAAGTATTTTTATGGTTTTCATGAATATTACTATTAACTCTTTAAAATTTTGTGGTTTTCATGAATATTACTATTAACTCTTTAAAATTTTGAGATGGGATATATATATATATATATATAATTTTTAAAGAAAGTTTTTAAATTAATATTATTAATTAGAATCATAATGATATTACAATTAAAAAGATTTTATTTGAAAATTGGGTATTTTAATGATAGCTTTCTACCATGATTCTTGAATTGGTGCAAAGTTTATGTGCTTTGAAAAAAGAGGGAATAAATCTTTGTAAACTTAAAAAGATGAAACATTTTTAAAATATAATTATATATATTAGTATATAATTTTTTAGAAATTACAAATGGTATGTATGTATATGGAGAGAACTACCTAGGAGTAAGTGTTTATAATAAAAAATAAGAATATAAGAGATAATTTTTTTAACTATTTATTTTTTGCAATAATGTTATCACATAGTAACACTTGTTTTTCAAATAGTTTTGTGTTAGTAACACATATCATAATAACATGAAATATGTTATGAAGTAGGTTGTGAAAATATTCTAAAAAACAGGAGGAATCTAGGAGTCCATGACGTATAGAGTACATAGACATGGACATGAATCGTGATAAACAACCTTTTGATAAGAATCATTTTAGATTAATGGAATTGCAAATATCAAATGTTGATATTGCAAAATCCAATTCTAATAAGGGTATTTTAGGGTGTTGAATCCATTTTTGCATAAAACAAAAACTTCATCAATACAAAATAGCCTTTTTAATATAGTACATAGTAATAAATAGTGAACAACCTTTTTAAGATGGTAAATAATGACATATCCTATTAATAACATATTTTTATAGTAAATAGCCTTTTTAATATAGTACATAGTAATAAATAGTGAACAACCTTTTTAAGGTGGTAAATAATGACATATCCTATTAAT
Source organism: Picea engelmannii (assembly GCA_009831015.1). Taxonomy (NCBI): domain Eukaryota; kingdom Viridiplantae; phylum Streptophyta; class Pinopsida; order Pinales; family Pinaceae; genus Picea; species Picea engelmannii. The sequence continues at coordinate 251,820 of ML800788.1, forward strand.
AACATATTTTTATAGTGAACAACCCTTTTGATATGATAAACAATAATAGATAAAGAACAATCTTTTTAATATAGTAAACCATGATAAATTAGGATTATTAATAATTATATTGATCATAATATAACATTATTGATAATAAAAAGTCATTGTAAAATGTTTAAATATTTTGTATGGATATTTTATTTTCTACTACATTAATATCATGGGGTAGATATACCATGGTGTTGTGAATATGTAAGTTTTCTATTTCACATTTAATAAAGGAGATCAAGATCACTTGAACTCCATTGCCTATAGGGGTTATGATACAATAAGAGAAGAAAGGTGAAGGGGTCTATGGAGGTTTATGCCTAAAAAAACTTTTACCTATGTTATATCTTGAACTCTCACCTATTTCAAATTTAAATTTCAAAGCAAAAATGAGTCAAGATGAGTGGAGAGAACAAATTCCCCAATCTAAGCCACTATTCCCTAAATTTTAACAAATTGTCTCCCCTACATTTTTGGAGCTAGGAAGAGAAGTTGAATTTGAATTCTCTACCTATTATGCCTGAGAAAAATTCCAAACTATTAGAAAAAACAATAAAAACTATTTTTTAGAAATTTGACATTAGAAAAATTGAAGCAAGCTCATGATAAACCAACCAACCATAAATTAAAGTTTGTGGAGAAAAAGTTAAAGAAGATTCGGCTCAAACTTCTCATCTCCTTAACTTTTCCCAATCAGTTTGATCGTATAAGTTTGTAGACTCTGAGAAAAAGTTAAAGAAGATTCGGCTGAAACTTCTCATCTCCTTCAACTTTTCCCAATCAGTTTGATCGTATTTTATTAAATAGCATTGCTTGTTATGTGTAATGACTCGCCTTTGTTTTGCAATGGCTTAGCACAAGTATTATAATTTGTCATTGTATTTGTAGTTTGGCATATAGCCCAGCTGGTATGACCCTTAACTTCAAATCGATAGGTCACCGGGACGAATCTTATAGAAGACGATTATTCCAATTAAATCCGGATACTAAATGTGAAATATTATCCACACCTTCAATAGGCGTTAGGCTACAAATGTGAATAGTAATGACATACCATTGATACATCCACTGTGTATGGGACAAGTTTAACACCATTAAACTCAATATTAATGACATACCATTGATACTGTTAAACTCAATATCTCATAGTGATACAAGTGATATTTACTCTTTGAGCCAATTTTGATTTTAAAGCTGTTGCAAGCTATTTCCTTGCTAGTTTAAACTCTGGAAATAGGATTGAGGAGAGAAAACAGAGACCTCTGGATATGCAGCCTACAAAGTTTTGTTAAGGAAATTAAGAAGTCTGAGCTTATGAATTGAATATGAGTTTGTAAATGTCTCAAGTGTACAGGGTATAATTCACATTTGTGATTGCTAATCTCTAGTTTGAAAAAGAAAGAAAGTATGTTCATTTACACAAAATCTTTGAGTAGCTTGTTAGATAAAAACAAAGTGCTATGATTCTTAAAACTCTTATGTAAAGCAATGTTGAGAAAACAGAGTAATGGGAATTCAGATATTGTTACTATTGAAGTAATTCTCAAGTGAAAAAAGCAATGTTGAGAAAACAGAGTAAAGGAAATTCAGATATTGTTACTATTGAAGTAATTCTCAAGTGAAAAATAGTCTTTGATTAAACCAGAGTGGTAAATATTGAAATCTGAACTTCATTTATTTGATTTTTAACAATATTTTATAATTTTAATTATGAAGATATTTACAAAAGTGCATCAATAAACTTATTACAATGATTTCCCCTTGCTTTAATATATCTCCATTTTCATATATATATATATATGTTAGAATTGATTTATCCCTCAACAATAACTAAATAAATTTAATGATTTCTACAACCCTATACCAAAAATGCATCATTCAATTTTGACTAACTATGATAACCAGATATTCAAAATGCATATGACAAAAAAAAATTAAGTCAATAATATATATATATATATATATATATATATATATAACACCAAAAACCCTAACTACTTAAAAGGCATAAAGATACCAGAAACTACAGCCCAATACTCCAAACAAATAGATCGTCCTTAAAATCTCCACAACCATATAGCCAAATGTATGAAATATCAATCCACTCAAAAGATATAAAGCCTAAAAAAAAAACCTACAACCCACTATACAAAATACATAAATCCTTCGTTAACTAAATAAACGAAATATAAAAATAGTTCCATATTGTGGGGCAATAAAATGAAAATAAGGACAATGAATAAAGTATATATTTATACTAATTGGCCTCATAACTTGGAGGAAAGGGTTTGGATGGCAACTTGGTCAATGATGCTTGAGCATGATGCGAGACTTTTTTAGCTGTTGGTTTTTCTTGAGGGATGATGTTGATCTACAAGACATCACCATTTTTGTCATTGCTGACAACACCATTTTTGTCATTGCTGACAACACCATTGTCATCATTGTCGAGTAGAGCTTTGGACTCATTTTGTTCCATTGCAAAAAATAAGTCATTTATATATTTTTCAGAGGGTATTTTTCATTAGTGCCATTTATATTAATTTTGTAGTCTCATTAGGAAATATGTGTGACTAGGAGATGAAAAATATGTAAGCAACTGTCAATTGGGTTTAGCTTGGGTGGTTGGGATGAATGATTGTTATCCTCCCCACCCGGGTTCAATTCCAGCAAGTAACGTGTTGAGAGCATAACGGGTATATTGTTGTCGTGGCTTCAATCCTTGTTGTTGATTGACCTTGTGCCTTGAAGATTCTAGGGTTTACCCTAGGTATCATCCTCAAAATGACGGAAAGTACTTGGGGGTTTTCCTGCCCGATTCATTTATTGTAACTATGATGGATGTATGTAAATGATCTATAATTGACATGAATGTATTTCACTTTACTCGTTTTCTAATTGAATACATAAATAAGGAGACCACAATGGTTTTGTCAAAGAATTAGGTCTAAGGATGGTAGAAATGAAAGATCGAAAACTACCTTAGAAATTATGCAAGAAGAAATACTCAAATGTTGATATGGCGGAAGATGCAATCACACACCTTAGGCATAAAGGATTGTGAAATTGAGAAGTTCCACAATTCTAAAGTGCACTAGTGTTGAAGAATGATTAATAAAATTTTAACAAGATCAGAGGTGGAATAAAGAAACTCAATAGAGTATCATAGAGTGCACAATTTAGTATAACAATACAAGATTTTGGAGAAGAAACTACCCAAATTACAATCTAAGTTGCTAACGAAATAATTCATTTTCAAATTGTCATTTTTTTGTACTTCTTTTCATTTGGGTGGCAATTTGAATTGCAAGATGAAATTTATATTTACAACCATAAATACATCCACCTACAACACTATTTAAATGACCATGTTTCTCCCTTGCATCCACATTTACAACATCTGTAACATCCATAAGTGTGATGAAATGCATTTATATAGACATTCCAAAAATGTCCCCCAACATTCATAAAAATGTCCACTTTAATGTGTTTGCAAGTTAACCTAGAATTATATTTCCTAACTTAAGGTGTCTTTTTAGCAATTACTTCTTGATTTATTGTCGATTCTTTCAAAATTTGACCAAATTTAACCACACTATCTTTAAAAAAAAAAAAAAAAAACTTTCTACATAAAGAAGTTGCCAAAAGTGTATATGGATGATCTAAATACATAATTTTCATTAAATTCTATATACAACACATTTATTGTGTTGAACTAAAAGGGATGATGTCAAGAAAGAACACGCTATACTAATCCAATTATTTACTCCATCAAAACATATTCTTTAATTTAAAAATTTAATGACATATCCAATTATTTACTCCAAGAAACATGTTCTTTAATTTAAAACGTTAATCACATGTGTCCTAAATCTTTACGAGCAAACCCATATTTTTCATACTTTTTAGATAAACACTTTTTAAAATTAATGTTATTAGTCCCTGCTTAAGGCAAGACAAGGACTCTAGCGTTTGATTCAAAGTTGAATTCATATTAATTTGGCGGTTAACCATATATTTTTCACAATTTTTAATGTTCAACATACCAAACTCCAAATTTTATTTTTTACATAATAAAAAACAACATTTTTTCGTAATCTCATTTGAGAAGAGATTTGATGTCTTAGTGTGGGCTTCACTATTCCCAATGTTTTAAATGTTCTATTTTCCTAAGTTCACCTAAGTTTTGAGTTTATTATAACTTTATAGTTTATGTTCGATTTTCCTAAGTTCACCTAAGTTTTGAGTTTAAAGTTTATTATAATTTTATAGTTTATGTTTGATTTTCCTAAGTTCACCAAAGTTTTGAGTTCAAAGTATAGAGCTTTGATAAAGTTTTAATAAAGTTTTAAGTTTATTATGAAGTTGTTACATTGTTACATCATCTTTGGATATGTTTAAGCTTGTAGGCTATGTTCAATCTCATTCATATCTATGGCAGTTGTATTAATACTTCTGCACTACGACGACTGTATTAATACTTTTTCACTGGAAAAAGGTGGTTCCATTAACACTTTTTGCACTGTCAAATGTCAGTGATTAATACTTCTGCATTGTAAGTGAATAAATCAGTAGGTTGTTGATCTGTACATTCCATCCTCACCCCCTCACTGCCTCAACTTCCTCTCCCTCACCGCCTCATCTTCCTCTTCCTACAACTATCTCTGCACAACAATGAATAGTAATCGATCCAATTTTTTAGTGCATCCAATTTTGTTACAATATACATATACAATACATCACTTGCTCACATGTTTGTTGAAGATACATCGTTCTTTCTTGTTGAAGTTGCATCATTCACGCTTGCTGAAGTTATTTCTCGTGCACTGAAGTTGTTCATGCTTGTTGAAACTGCATCGTTGTTGCTGCTTGCTGAAATTTGTTCTTGCTTGTTGAAGTTGCATCGTTGTTGTTGCTTGATGAAGTTGTTTCTCTTGCTGAATTTGTTTCTCGTGCCTTGAAGTTGTTTTTGAAACTTTGTAGATCCTCAACCTTCACTTAAGGTATGAACTATCCTCTTTCACTTAAACTAATAAAGCAAAAGAAACATCACTTCCTTTAGTAATATCCATGAAAAACAATCTTTCTAAATTATTTCATATCGCAACCTGATAGACAGTCAATTATCTGCATCAAATCACCAAATTACATTAAAGTTATACTAATCCAAGGTTGAATGAGTGGGAATGGGCAAAGTATTAATATCAATTAGTTGTATGTTGTCCTTGTCGGAAGACATATTGGTATTCTTTGGTTTAGTTGTTTGGATTATGTTTTGGTTTTTGGTTCGGATGTATGCAGTAAGATGGAAAGAACCGCAAAAACTAATCCTAGTTTTATCTCTAGAAAACTATTAAACCATGTGTTAAAAATAGAATGTCTGCTTCAAGTTGTATCTTGGTTATGGGTATGACCAACTAGATTTTTGAAGAAATACTAATATGATCCCTTTTGTTTCAGTAACAAAGAGAGAGAGAGAGAGAGAGAGAGAGAGAGAGAGAGAGAGAGAGAGAGAGAGAGAGAGAGTTGTTTAATCTTAATCATTCAATATAGTTGGAGATGTGAAATTTCATAATCTCCTTTATTGCTCGAAAAAAAGTTGTCAAGTTATTGGAGGTTTTCTGATTTGAATTTTTTAGACCCTTGTAGGTTTATTCCCTAGTCTTATTTTTGCAACATTGACAGACACCCATCAGAGATGACACCTAACCTAAAGGAAGCTCGCACTTTGCAGTGCAGTCCCTTGGCTCTCAGGGCATGCTTCTTGAAGCATCTAAAAGAAATAGTTTTGTGTTGAAAACATAGATTCATGGAAATTTTCTCGACGGTAGGGCACGCTAGTCAATTAAACCTGACCACATTTCTCTCTAATAACTACCACACTGGTCCACGATAATTGAAAACAATCAATTCAACGTCCAGTTTTGGTTGGTAAAAATTTAGGGCTCGAACTGCATGAATAAGAATTAACAACACGAAAAGCATACCCGGTGCAAAATATTTTTGAACATCAAATAGCATGGATGTGAAGGGTTGGAGAGAAAATATAACTTGATTAACATGAGTTGCAGAGTCTATAGTGGTGTCCAGGGTTTTGATGAATCCCATTATTTTTGTTTCGATTTCCTTGGCATTTTTCCCTTCCATGGTTGACGACAACTTCAATTCAAATTAGTTATAATGAACCAAGCTATTTTGTAAATACATTTAATTCATGTGCAAGTTGGCATCGACTTTCTATATCGAAGGATATTTAGACTGCACCAAATATAATTAGTATTACAATGCCTAACACCTCAAAAATATGATTCTCTTGACACACCTATGCAATAGAAAATGTCCATGCAATATCTTAACGAGTTGCCACACCTCATTCAGATGCCCTCTGTTGAAGTCTTCTTCTATAACAGTTCGCACCGGTTCATTGCTAATGCTTCTGCTTCTTGTAACTGCAATGCAATGTGAATTTGTTAAGGATTTCTATAGCACATAGCCCCATAATTCCATGGCCACAACTTAAGGCACACTGACCAAGTGGTTTGGCACTGTACCTGAACCATGAAACCTAGCACAGTCATATCCTTCAACAAACAATTGTAAAGTGAAATTGCTTTGATATTTTCAATGGTCGCATAAGCCCCATAATACTACCGTCACGGCTTCAGGCATGCTGACCACGTGGCTAGGCACTACATGCAGACCATGAAACCTGACATCACATACATTTTGTTGCACATACTTTTCAAATACTTAAATCAAAATAGTTAAAATAGTTATTGTGCTTAATCAATTCTCATCCATGAGCAATATTAAGATGCATAAGCATGTATGAATTACACAATAAACATGATATTGAAAAACTCAATTTACACCGAGATGTGTAGCCATAGCGCTCAATAGAGCACACACCACATGACCCACCAAAAATTCTGTCACCGCTCTACCCAGGGAGACTCGACCTCACGTCATCTTCCACGTAAACGAGAAGGCCACTCTTATTGACTTGACCTGCATACATATATATCGATGTTTTATTTTTTTCTTTTTTCGATGGATTAAATTGTATAATTTGAAGTTAGCACAGAAACTTGATATAGTTTAGAAAGTTTGGTTGGAGGGGGGAATTTAAGTAAAGGGTGTTCCTTAAAAAATCTATTTGATAAACAAGCCAACATAACAAACAAAAAATATAGAATTTAATTTGGTTGAGGGAAGGAACTAGAGTTATTAGTATTACAATGGAACCACAACACTTCGATAATGACATATTTTAGCTGGTAGCTTCGATGTATTATAGACCTTCGGAATAGTGTCAAGCCATGGATGTTCTAAGAACCAGAACAAGTATGTAGTTGCAGGCATTTTAGAACATAATTTTCTTTATCCATGGCTGGGTTGCTTCTACTTTGTATGTATCCACAACAAAGTGTTCATGGTCAAGCAAATAATCCACCATAAGTAACAATAACCACCAAATATAAACTCAATAACCAATCAAGGAATTGATATGATAATATTTGCTCTATTTTGAACCTTTGATATCCTCTAACGAATGTTTTCATTGTTCATATGACAGAATGTCAAGACGCTGAGCATGAAAGCCATGTTAAGGTTTTGGGAAAATGCATCTGCTTCCAGCCATACATTCCTAGTGCTACCACTGTCTAACATTACTAGGTAGACTTGATCAACCATGTGGAGGAGACAATGGGAAAATGCACAATACCGATGCATACAGATGCAATTTCTGTAGACGTCTCTGTACATAGTCTACAAGTAGACGTATTCTTTTTCTTACATGTTAGATCCATCAATTCCTTGTAACCCTATCCAATTTCCAATGAGTCAATCTATGTACTAATCAATTTTTCAATGTCCAGGTGTTTGAATATTCCATCCCCAACCCAACATAATCAATTTTTCAAATGTCCATGCGTTTGAATATTCTATCCCCATCCCGGAAGGGACTACACTTCCATGCAACACTTGTTGTAAAAGAAACATGCATATAAAACATTTATATTAGTTTTTACTACCAATATTTTGAGTTATAATATCTTATTTTATCTATAAAATTTATATTTTCATAAAAATATAATATCATATAATATGTATAATAATTTATTAATGGTGGATTTTTTTTTTATAAATATATATTTCTAAAAAAAATTAGAATATTAATAATTAGTTTAAAATTTTTTTAATTTAAATCCATTTTTTTTAAATATACATCATGTAGGTATAACCATGCACCTTGCCACGACATCTAACCTTGGTTAAAATTTCATAAATGATTTCAAAGATTTAACAATGTTCTTGACCCTCCACAAATCTGAATATATAATAAAAGAGTTAAACCACAACTAAAATATGCATATGTTAAATACCAACCTATTTCCAAGGCAAAGTAAAAGGTATATTAGGTTTGAAATGAACCTCAATACAATAATGTGAGAGGCACATGTTATTCTAAGCCATTTAAAACATGAAATCAATTTATATATCAAATTATTTCAATTTAAATTATTATGTGGATCTAGATTGATACACACGCGTGTGTAGCTTAATGGACTAGTTTAAGTGGTTAAGTGCTTTGAGTTCATGTAGGAGGTCTTGGGGTCAATCCCCCATGTTAACTATCTTTGTTACACAACTCACTCAATGTACCTACTAGACCAGATACTAAATTAACATCGACATGTTTACATTGGGTACCATTCACGAATGTGAAAAATACCCAAAGAAAATTTTTCCTTGGAAATCAAAATATACATAGTCATAGCCTTTTGGATTAGAGAGGTACAACAAATGTCTTCCACTATCCTAAGAAACTACTTATTATAGTCTTCTAATAGAATTTCACTAAACATGTCAAATCATTATACACATACTTTGAGAATCTTGGTCTTCCAGACCCATATGAATCTCTACCCTTTTCACATCAAATCAATAATAGAAAACTCTTCTTGAATATTAGAAACTGTTTTTTTTTTTTTTTTAATCTAAGACAAGAGCTCCTTCTCCAAACTCTTTCTCGGTGAGGACCTTTTCTTGCAAAGCCAATGCATCTTTTGGAGTTGATGTTCCTTTGTATTGAACTCCCTAAAAATGTGAGTAAAGCAAATTTCTTTGAACTTTGTTTTTTTTATCTCCAATACTCTACTCATGATCAAATTCAGAATCAAGTTTGTTGCCATATTTTTCCCATTATCCCAATCAATTAGTAATTTTGAGTCTCTTAGGGATTGAAACTTTATAACAACTTTGCTCATAACTACTTTCAACAACAACCACATGGAAAACATCTCAGCTCTATTGTTAGTACCTTTCCCAGCTCCAAGCTTTAGTGAAATATAACGTGAATTATTTAAAAACAAAAGACACCTCAAGACACACTTACTTGAGGTTCCTTGACATGAACCATCAAAGTAACCCTAGGCTATAGATTGGTCTATGACAGGTTCTTTTACGATTCTTGGAGCTTTTGACATTTTTGGCTTCTAGTAACCTCCATAGGCACTTCTAATTTTATGGGCCACCATTCTTGGATGTGATTCTTTTACTTGGACTAACGAATCCACAACCCCCACATTGAAAAGCAAGGAAAATCTTTATATTTGGAGATAAATTTATCAAGACACCAATTCTCAAAACAATTTACAAGTGAGTCTTTATCCCAATGATTCTTTCCACCTGTTAATTGCATGACTTTTTTCCACACCAAGTTTGAGAAAGGACACCCAAAAAAAAATGGTTGTATTGACTTGCTATCTGCCTTACATAAAATACACCATCTTGGGCCAATACCATTTCTTTTTTCCATTGTTCCATGTTAGGATTTTATCTACCGAAGATAACCATAGAAAGATTATTGTTTTAAGAGGGTTTTGAAACTACCTTCCACCACCATAACCTTTCACCCCTTTGGTCTTTGAGCATCCTTGCCTTATATCTAAGTTTTGTTGTGTAATCCCTATATGCTTTATTTTTAGACCACTTGATCTCATCTTCTTGGTTAGACAAAGTTGTGGCACTATGCTTTAAAAGGTAGAAAAAATAATTCCATTCTACATCTCCCCCCATGTAAGTTTATCTCATTTGTTTAT
>ML800788.1:262005-274287 GCA_009831015.1 Picea engelmannii
ATAGGTTTGCTTGATTGGTAAAGTATCCTATGTCAAGTCCATAGAGGTCTCTAGATATATTCTCATTCGGTCCTTTGGGGTTACTAGTCACCTTTGTGGCTATTGGTTGATCTACCATTTATCTAGAAGTTTCAAGGAAGATGGGGGAGTTTTTTTAAAAGGTTGTTTTTTTGAGAAAACAATTGTATGTAGACCCAAGGGATAGCTCGGTTGGTTTGACCATATTTCCAAATGGAGGTCATTGAATCTATTCCCAATGGGTTAGGGTTATCAACTTTGCACGAGTAGTTGGTGGTTACTACCATCCTTCATCCAGGAATACGTGCAAGAGGAGGATGAACCCAATGAAGTTATACATCTTGAAATATCTATATCTATAGAACGTCAAGAAGCTATACTACAAGAATTTGAAACTTAAGAAGTATATCTTGCACACACTACTTGCTTTAGCTCATAAATTGTGCTTCTTGAATGGTGAGTTGGGGATATTGAGAATGAAAGAACAAAAAAGACCAATATTTTTTTGAGTTGGGAATATTGAGAATGAAAAAACAAAAAAGACCAATATTTTTTTTTTTTTTTTATGGAATTGAATCAAATTGGAATCCACAAAAAGTTAACCTTGAATTTCCAAGAAAGTAAATCCATAATTGTAGAAGTAAATTGCATATTGGGGAGAAAAATATCATGAATAGTATTCATGAATCATGAGGGAATAGCTCCATCTTTGGAAAAACAAATTACCTGAACTCCAAAATATTGTGATGGCCTTAGAAATACTATAATTTAAGGCTTGAAGAGGGGCATAAGTATCCAAGGGATCCACATAATGAGGAGTTGACGCAATAAAAAATATTTTGAGTCATAAGTGATGAGATCTCATATGCTCATGTTAGTGATAAACTCTAGAGAATCCATTGAAAGTTGTCCTTGTACTATGACGAATTATGGGTTAGACTGTGGGATGTTAACCATGTTCATCACCATCTACTTGATATTGAGCCAAATTCATTTTGTCGAAGCCCCCATTCATGAACAAAAGGATGATTGGGTATAATATCATATATGGTTCACATGATTTATTTCATGTGGTTCTCAAAGTGTGCATATATTTTTGAGCAACTGGAGCTTTTTTGGGGCATGAAGGAAAGAGACAATAAAAAATTATGGTGTGCCCACCATTTCCTTCATTACAATGACTTCTTGATTGATGGGTGAGTATGGTCAAGGGCCATGATATGATCACGAAGGATGGAACACGGGGAAGGATAAGGCCATGCATAGTAGATATGGGAGTTGATCAAAAGAAATATAAATATTTTGTACGCTAAATAGGATAACTTGCATATGACCAAGAAATTAGGCTGTAGAACTCACCATAAAAATATTTCTTGCTAAATGGAAAGTGTTGCTGAGGGAATATATTTCATTGTGATGTTGAGGTGGAGGTCATAACCTTGAAAGGAACATGAAGCATAAAACAAAAATACTTGGGGTGGGGGAATAGGCCTCAAAGAAACCCAACGTCTTAACAACAATTATCTATCAAGGAGCATGCCTTGTGATAGGTGTAGATCGAGCATGAAGAATTATAGTGATCTAACTTATAGATGAACAAACCTCATTGCGACTTCGGGGTGGAGGTGATAACCTCAAAACGCAACCGGATTTGAAAATAAAAACCCCAAGTGTGGAGGAGCAAGACTGAAAGAAACATAGTGTCTTAAAAAACTTTGATCTACCAAGGAGTAGGGATTGCAAAAAGGTATTGATATAAACACAAAGTTGTAGTTTGCGAGTAGTGCAAAAAGAAAAAAAAAAATCACCTCGAGGGACTTTTATGCTCAAATATCAATTGATACATTCCACAATGAAGGAGGTGGTGAACACGCCAAAATTGAACATAAACAATAACCCATAGTTTGGCAGAAAAATACTCACACAATCTTCATTCGTCTAAGCTCCTATAAATAATTATTACAATTAGAGGTCAAAGTTGAGAATGTCAACTACTATCAAAATAATGAATACTAACTAATCATATTGACGGCTTAAACAACTAACTAGTGTTTAAGGAAATAAATGCCTACCCACTATCTTCCTTTAAGCTAATAAATTATCCACATGCTTAATCTTAATATACTATCCATTGACCCATGTTTTCTACTCTTATCACGTAGATAGATTCATCAACCTTGAAAACCTTTAATCCATCTAAATTATGAAATAGGTACACTTAAAATTTGCAATTCATTAAAAAAAAAGAAAAAAAAGAAGAAATATTTCCTTCATTCTTGTAAAAAATCTCTAGTCTGAATTCACATGAAGATACGCCTGACAAAAAAGGGAAAAATTGTTGGCTTGTTACCCTACTCCAAAGCTATATATGAATAATATGATTTCTAGTTATTCGGAATTGGCATTCGATATTTGGTTCACTAGAAGTTTTCAAATATATATTTTATTTGGCCAAAGTCGGTGTCTCACTTAGCTATTTTTACAATTTTTAAAAATACGTATTGCGCTTATAAGTTGATTGATTGTGGATTAGAAGAAAATAAGACTTTCCTCTCTCTCTCTCTCTCTCTCTCTCTCTATTCAACAAATCAATATACAATAAATATATGAAGGTTCTATTGGCTCCAAACAAATTGCATCTTCAAAATGGGATGGACATCAATTGCATTTCTGCCTTTGGATTATTTGATTCATGGTGCCTCTTCATCCCATCAGAGGGATTTTCAACTATGACTACCTACAAAGAAGGGGGAAACATTGAGCCCATATCCACATCACAACTTTTAGGGGGAGCATTGGGCACCTTATTCAATGTTAAAAGTTTAAATCGCTCTACAAGATATTTGGTGTTGCCTTTGGGGGTTTCTTCTCTATTGATCATGATCTTCTAGGGTTATTGCTTTAATTTTTTCTACTAAGGGACTCACATTATTTGGAATGGATTGTTCAAATGGATTATTTGTTGAAAAATCCTACATCAAAAACTCATGTCATCATAATCCAAGACCATGAACATCAGTGACATCCACGTTCTACCATGATAGGAGCGAGTATAACTTCATTATGGTAGACTTATACACATATTTTGATAGAGGTGATGATTCACTTATCAACTTGGCTAGAGTTAATTTAAAAAATGTAGCAAGAATATTTCCGATAGATATTTCACATGTCACTCGGATTAGGGTTGTAGAGATAGATAATCCAATTGAGTTGAACTCTAGGAACCATGGTTTAATGAAAAGATCAATGTTTCTCCATAACCATAGTCATGTTTCGATGATCAATGTTTGTTCTTCAATGCTATTGAAAATGAAAATTTGACATTCACCAACTCAAAGACTATTTAAAAAGTTATCAAATATATGACCATTAAAAAACTTGATTTAATATATAAACTTATATCGTTTTAATATTAATAAAAAAAAAACATAACTATATAACATATGTCTAAATTATTACTTGAAAATTTTTCTATAAATATTTTTTTCTTTATTATATCCTTAATTATCGAAATGATACAAATCATTACTTGAAAAATGTTTCTTATAAATTTAGAATCCCTAATATTGATAATAAATCATTAATAACTTATACCAATAACACAAAAATTAACTATAATCCATTAAATTCACAAATTATAAAATAATGTTGAATTATCTCCATAACTACAAACAATTACACTATCACTATGTAAACAACCACACATACATCCATCTGCCATTCCTCCTTTTTCAAAGTGTAATTTCAAATCAAAGAAAATGACTTTTGTTGATGTAATTATTACATCCATATACATATAAAGATGCTATTCGTCATTTTCAAAGTGTAAATTCAAAGAGCACAAAGATAAGGCCGTCAATTTTATGGTGAGCAAATTCCAAATACGTTAAGGGAGAGGTTGAGAGAAATTGGAGTCAAGACAAGTATTTATATATTGAACACAACAAACGATGGGGACATAGATATAAGTTATTTTTATATAATTACTTAATTAGATTATTTTTATTAAATATTATGTTTATATATTTGAAATTTTTATATATATTTAAAATTTTATAATAATAATAATAATTTAATATTAAGGTTACGGTCTAAGTTATATATTAAATTGGTGTATAAGATTTTTTTGTCTGTGGGGTGATAAATTTCTTTTGTGTAGTGATTTGACTACTAAAGTCTACAAAGATGTACATACTCTACTCCTTGTAGATTTGAACTTGTAACCTTTTAAGAGGAAATGCATGTTCTTAACCATATAAAATATTTTTCATGTATCAAAAGTTATTTTTATTAATAATATAAGTTTTATGGTAGTGTTTGATTTAAATAGGTTTTTTCTCTTCTTAATAGTAATTTTTTTTTTTTTTCATTTTATTAATATAATTTTATGATTTTTTCCCTATAATTTGAATTTATATGTGTAATCAACATTTTGGTATGCAAGTTGTTTCACTACTTTATCTACTTTTGTTTCTTTATTTACATTTATTTCATAGTAATGTTGGTAGGGATTTGTATTGAAATATGTTGCGATTGAATTGTACAACTAAATGGATTTTTTGGATATCGAGACACTTAAAAGTTAGTTAAGATCAACTTGGTCTAATGTGTCTTTAGGTAAAAGTGTGTTGCTTTAGTATGCATTGCTTCACTACTAAATACACTGAAGTGGCTTACATTTGACTTAATTTTAGTCCATACTTCTTCTCGTGTTATATTTTTTAATTCCTTTGTGGGAGTGCAATTTACTATGTAATAATTATTAAGAGATGTTAAATTTGATGAAAATATCTCGGCCTACGAGCCTAATTTGGTGTTTGCGCCATATTTGATGCGTGAGCCATCTTCAACATTTTTGCCTTCTTCTAGTCCTATTCTAGTTTCTTCTTCAGATGATGATAGTGAGGATGAAAATCCACATATGCCTTCTTACCTTCTTCTAAATGAGTCCATTGAATATGAACCTGCACCAGCGCCACCACTTCCTATATGGGTTTATTCAACACACGAAGAAGTTGGTGATCTTGTCGGCGATTCTACAAATCAACACCAGACATGTTCATATTTCCAGTGAGCCTCCTCTATTTTGACTCAAGTTTTAGAGACTCATGGTCCAGAGGCATTTGTAGAAGCTTCTATCCATCTATATTGGGACACAACAATGAATGAAGAATATCATTCTTTAATGGAAAATCATACTTAGGATCTTGTACCTCTTTTGAAAGGAAGAAAGCTTGTCAAATGTAAATGGGTGTATAGAACTAAGTATGCATCAGATGGAAGTGTTGAAAGACATAATACTTGGTTAGGTTCCTCTCAAGTTGAAGGAATTGACTACAATGAAACCTCCCCCCCCTTGCCAAAATGAATTCCATCCGCCTTGTTCTAGTCCTTGCTACCTCACATAGATGTGAGGTCCATCACGTGGATGTTAAATGCACCTTCTTGAATGGGGATATAAAAGAACAAATCTACATGGTAAAACCTCTTGGCTATGTTCAGAATGAATCCATCCTTGTATGCTTCATTAACAAATCTTTGTATGGTCATAAGAAAGCTCCTTGGGCTTGGTATGCTAAAATGGATAGATTTCTTCTTGACACTGATTTTTCTAAATGTCATATTGACCCCAAGATTTATACCAAGAAAGTAGGAATCCATCTCATAATATTTTTTCTTTATGTTGATGACCTTATCCACACTATTAGTGACCCTAAACTTCTAACCCATGTGAAATCAAACCTTAAAAATAAATTTTAAATGACATATTTAGGCTATTTTCATTATTTCCTTGGCCTCCAAGTATTTCAAACCAAGGAAGGAATTTCCCTTTCCCAGTCTAGGTATGCACGTGACCATCTTCGCCACTTTCACATGGAAGATAGTAAACCAACCCCTTCTCCCTTCCAATCTAGATTCAAACTTGTTCCAACCAACTGTACTACTCCCAAAGTCGATGCCACTTTGTATCGTTAGTTAATTGGTAGCCTCTTATATTTGATTGATATCCATCTTGATGTTTCCTTTGTTGTTGGTATTGTTGCCTTATATATGCAAACACCCCACAAAATTCATTGGTAAGAAACAAAAAAGATACTTCAGTATGTCTGAGGTACAATTTAGTTTGGGATACATTATAGTTAAGGGGGACTCCTTTGTTGGTTGGTTTCATTGATTCAGATTGTGATCCAAATTGAATCATCATACAATTTTTCATCTATCTTGGTACTTTATGGGTGGAAAAATTGGAGGAATTGGATTTCTGGGTCATTTTAGTGGTAGACCCCAATTTGGAAAATTGGGGTTTGGAACTTTATGGAGCCATTTTGAGGAATTAAATGACTTTCTTTTGGGGTTACACCATCTAGAACTTGTGTACACACCCTCGCCGGTGATCTACAAATGAATACCTTTCCAATGGTGCAAACATTGCCTCAATTGAAGTTTGTATGTGAAAGTTATACCCCTTGCAAGTTGACCTAGCTTGTTAACCACCATGGTACGAGTGGTTGCTACATCAAATCCCATTACTCACACATGTGAGGCTAGCCACGTGTGGAATTTCAAGAATATTCTAGAATCTCTAAACCTTACCACTAATTGAAGGTTGAGGAAGTCAAAACCATAACCCTAGACAACTATTGGGCTATGTTAAATACCAGACCGCTAGGAGGAGAAGGGATTCCATTCTTTGGCATTATACTTGTTCCATAGTTGAGAAGAGTAGCTACGAGTGGTATTTTGAGAGAATAAAAGAGGAGAAAAATATTTCGTAGCAACCATATAGGATACAATGTCAAAGGGAACTCCACAATCAGTGCCTCTTTCTTTGTATTTGCATTTCCATAACTAAAGAAAAAAGAGCAGAGCATAGGCCTCACCTTCTAGTTGAGTTTTCTCTCGTATTGGGTTTCCTAGGATATATCTTGTATTCATTTGTGTGGATGGTGTGTTCTTTTTCTCATTTCTTTCATTTTCATATTTAAGTTATTTTCATAAATTCAAGCAAAGCTAGTAATTAATTAATCTAAGGTCCGAGGAAAAATAGTTTGCGTAGTCTAAGATTTCATAATATTATAAGATCTGTTGAAATGAATTGTTCCAATGGAATATCCATAATAGTTTATAGATCAAATTGGGTCAATGAGCTTGATGATCGAAAGTCTACTATAGGTTATGTTTTCATCCTTGGTTCCAAACATGTCACTTGGGATTGTAAGAAAGAATAGGCTATTTCTCTTTCTTCAGTAGAAATAGAGTATCGAGTAGTGGTTAATGCAAGTCAAGCAACCATAGATTCTTTTAGAGTTTGGATTCCAATAGTAGCATCCAACAACCCTCTAAAGAGACAATCAGAGTTCCATCCAACTCGCCAAAGATACAATTCAACATCAACAAAACAAACACATTGAGCTACAAATTCACTTCATTAGAAATCTCATTCATAATCGATTTCTTGAAGTGTTCTTTTTCCTTACAGAAGATCAAGTTGTAGACATTTTCACAAAGTCTCTTATAGAAGTGAAGTTTTCCAAACTTTGATCTATGTTAGGAGTTTGAGAAATTTTCATTAATGGGGGATAGGCTCTAATGACTCCTTCCTTCTCCTATTATGTCACCTTTGTAAATCCTTCAATCCTATCATAAGTTACTTAAGGGGGAATGTTGGGATATTTAGACACTTAGGAGTTAGTTAAGATCAACTTGGTCTATTGTGTATTTAGGTAAAAGTGTCTTTCTTTAGTATGCATTAGTATGCATTTGTAGTTGTGTAATATGGTGGTCATGATATGTTCTAGACATAGAGTGATATGACGACTCATATTATCCTCTATCTTAATGGCTATATTGATCTGCATATTAACACTCGATTGGTCCATGAACTCTATGTAAAGAGCATGGAGGGTCATTTACAAATCAATTGTGAGAAACTCTCTTGTAAAACATATTTTTATTTTGCATTAATATATTGCCTCAAGTGGCTATGTTGGCTGGGGCCATAGATTATTTCCTTCTTAGAGGGTTTTAACCATGTAAAAACACTAGTGTTATGATATTTTATCTAGTTGTGTGAGTGATTACTGAAGGTATTATCATGTGTGGGAATACCCTATTTTGTCGAACATGGATTACAAAATTAGGGGTGGGTCAATAGGCCATACCCCCTACTCTTACAATACTATTAGGCTATGAGCTATAGAAACTTGACAATTGTTAAAAAAAAACCTAGGCAAAAAGCCACAAGAATAATATTGAATAAACTATCCTAAAAAATGCACAAAATAACAATGCATCTAAATAAAAAAAAAGAAATACTACTTATACCTAGAATGGGAATCCACCTCATGATACACTTGTGTTGACATGCCTTCATAATCCATAGCCATTGCAAAATACACAACTATGTGAATATGTGGAAGTTCGTCTTCATGATCCTGATGAGTGACAACACACTCCATTAAATTGCTTGGGGAATCAAATGATGTCAAGTCCACTAAGGTATCCATTTCACTTAGTTGAGGTGAAGAAAAAAATTAGTTAGGGATATTAAGAAACAAAATAATGTTCTCTATTAGAGATTGTGTGGGCACGGTATCGGAGGCCATTTGAACTTATCTACTCCATAGTATAACTAACATTGTTTGAGAATCCTCTTCCAATTCATGAAGGCTAAGTATGTGCTCCCCTATGTCAATAGTGCATTGGTCCCTAATTATGTTATGTCCCTTTAGTTGCTTCTCAAATCCCTCCTTCCATCTATTCCACTGGAGCACAAAATAGGTCACATTCCCACTAGTTTTTGTAATATCCTTCTCACATTATTTTAACCCCTTTCCTAGATCCTTTAGGTCACATAAGAGGAAAAATCTATTAATATATTCATAGTGCACCATGGGAGTGTTCACTTGGTACTAAAATATTCCCAAAATGGTGACACATAGAGATGGTTATAGAGGGAGCTTGTTCTCCTTCAGATGGGAGATACCATCTAGAGCCTTCCATTCCATTATTGATCCTCTAAACCTCTAACTTTTCCCACATGGAGGAGCCTAACCAATCATTGTACTATTCATTATGCCAATCTTTTGAAGAATGAATGAGGTAGGGTGGTGAGTTGATGTCCTTCTATCTTGAATGCATGAAATATGAAACATGGTGTTTTCATTCCTTTGGGATTTAATTCCATCATAGGTGGGGGGCCTGTGGATGTGTGATTTCTCCCCCCCCTCCTTTTTTCATACCATACCAACACCTAATCAGGCTCCAATATTTTCTTGTAGGTCCACCTCCACATTTATATTGTGAAGGATGTGGGAAAAATAATATGGATGCATAATCTTTTCCCATCTCTAGCACTCGTTGATAGAGTCAAGAGAGATTCTAGTTTGAGGGAAGTTTCCGATGATACAAATCCATTATTATGATCATTGAATCACCAATAATTATGTTTTTTCAACCTCCTTTTCATGCTAAGATGGATAATCCTTGGAACACAACTACAACCTCTACCTCATTATTTATGGTGGTGCATATACCCCATGCATATTCTAGTTCTTTGTTTCCTTTGGGGTCATAAACAACCCCCCTTCCCTTGCAGTACCTACCACCCCTCACTTCTTTATTTACATTATACTTAGCATCCACCCCTCACTTATTTATTTACATTATTCCTAGCTTCCACCCCTCACTTATTTATTTACATTATTCTTAGCTTCCACCCCTCACTTCTTTATTTACATTATTCATAGCTACCACCCCTAGCTACTTTATTCATATTATGCTTAGCTTTCTATTTCAGTGACTTCTATAGTTAGAGTGGTAGTTATATTTAGAGCAATGGAACACAACAATGGTTTGTGTCATCTTTACTAGAAAAGGTAACAACCTTGATCAATAACTATACAACATTTTATTAAAATGGACCCTTTCTACTAAGGTGTAATGCCTAGGGAAGTCATGATATTTGTTTTTTCCAAGTGCTATGAGGTCATTAGCCACTATTACAAGTAGTGGTTAATATCATCCACCATTTAGAAACTCAAGAAAGAGGAGGGAAATCCATGAGGCAATGACAAGTATTGATCTTTTCACTTTGAACATTTAAGTGTAGGAGGATGAGGGAAATTATTTTTATATTAAAAAAGTAAATCAAGAAAAGAAAACAAGAAATAAGAAAACCAAGATTTATAATAGTAAAAACTTCTACAATGTGTGGGAAAACATTCACTATGAAAAGACGATTTTACATAAAAATGTGGAATGATAAAAATATCATCTACCATGTCACTTGAACACCTATATGAACAAATGATCCACACAAAATCTTCATTAAAAGAATCTGATAAGTCTAATAATGCATCATTACATATATGTTATACAAATGATGAATTTAGATGCTACCAACATTCGTCCCTGTGACATTTAGTACATTAATAAAATTACATAACTAGACATCCTTACAACAACATATACTAATGCTCTTTAGTAACTCCCAAGTCTTTTGTTGTGTCCTATGACACAACATTTGGTTATAATAAGTGTCTTATGTTGTTTGCAAATGTCTTGTAATATGTTCAAGAACATACCAGAAAAGTTACCATTGTAAAGTTCATTCGCCCTATATATATATATGGTTATCCAAATCCTTGAATTATATATATATATATATAATTTCAAAAATTCAAGTTATTATTTAGGGGAGCTCCGTAATCATAGAAAATTCAAGGATTTGGATAACCATGAGTTATACCTTCTAGCTTTTAGGGTGCCATCTTTAGGGTTATAAATATAATGCATTTAATTTTGGTATAAGAGTTGTATATGTTGGTATTGTTGGAGCTAGAGGAGATGTTGGTAATGTTGGAGTTAGATGTATTGATAGTTTCTTTTCATTGTGGGGGAGCTTAACTAGTTGGATATTAATTGTATACAGAGTGTTAAAATTGTATAATTGGAATCCAACTAGTGGAAAATTTCAATGGTTGGATCTTGGCCTTCTTGGATGGTAGTACTAGACAAGATGGTGGTATATCTACTATTGGAGGAGGAGATGGTGGTCAGTTTGTGAGAGGATATGGTGGTTGGTCTGGTGCTATAGGAGGAGATGGTGGTCCGTATACTACTAGAGGAGATGTTAGTCAATATGCTAAAGGAGACAATGGTTGGTATAGTGATGGATAAGGAGATGGTGATTGGTCTATTATTGGAGGAGATGGTGTTTGATTTGTTGCTAGAGGAGAAGGTGGAGTTGGACTAGGAGAGAGATGTGGAGGATTATTGTTCTCAGTAGAAAAAATTGAATAAGAAGACTAACTATCCCTCAACCTCTCGAGTAGGTTGAGGGTACTTGCAACATGATGCATTGATAACATTATAGAACAGGGAATTCACACCTATATTGGTGAAAGTTTAAGGTCCTACATGATCTCGCAAGCTCATATAGGACCATTATGTGGTTATCCTTTAGTGCACATATATGATCCATCAAGGAGGTTGTTAATGAAATGAGATGATCTGGATTATTTCGAGAACGACATGAAGGAGGAAATATAACAGATATATAATAATGAAATACACAAAAATATAGTAGAGAACATAGAAATACAATGAAACCCAACTTCTATTAATGAATAAGAGAGAAAAACATTGTAGAACACAAATTGGCATAATGGGTTATATTATCTCTAAAAAGAAATAGATTCTGGTCACGATTCATTCACAACAAACTTTACATCACACTCCATTGGATGCTTACATGGTCTCCTTCACCTCAATTATATATGACAGAGTGAGAGGAGAACAATTCCCATGATGCATGTGGGATACATTAATCTAAGTTTATAAAATTCCATAGGCATGTAAAACACTAGGACTTCCTAGGAGGTCACCCATCCCAGTACTACTCTATCCCGAGCACGCTTAACTATGAAGTTCTAATGGGATTTGGTGCATTAACACTATTCTATAGGCATATACATAATATCATTACATGATGTATATAATTAATGAATGACTATGGTATTACATTCCATTCCCCATCAAAAGGGTGAATATCATGGTTTATCAAAACCACAGGCTTGAAATTTTGATTCAATGGAAAAGGTGGTTGGCCATTGAGATCCACCTAGATCATTCATACCCCCTTAGGAAACAATGGTCCCCATTGCATCAAGTCCCTTGGGAGATGCATAAACTTTTGTTGAATCTAAACCTTGGTGAGTCACTTTCCTTGTTGAAGTAGATGTATTGCTTGTACTTTTC
>ML800789.1:0-16235 GCA_009831015.1 Picea engelmannii
TTGTGTATCATAAATACTAAATTTCCTAGCAAGTTCTTCTTTCATCTTTTCCCTTGAAATGTTTCCCATTCTATGATGGATAACATGGACATGGAATTGTCTTCTATGTAGTTGGAGGTCATCAACAAGATCTCAAATGCAAATTGTGTGTCATGTTATTGGGTCCACCATTCCTAAGTTTGTTGGTAAATTTGCAATTCGAAGATCTTTATCTAGAATACCCTCTTAACAATGTAAACATCATAGCTAGTTTTTTTTTTCTTGAAATGCAGAAAATGTGTTTTTAAAATCTAGAGTTAAAGAAGAATATAAACAATATTCAAGCAAAACAATGAAAAATGTGGACAATAATTAATGTGTAAAAATAAATATGGTGGAGTGAAGTTGAGATGGAGTGGAATAAATATTCATAGATTTCCTAAAAGAACAAGAAGAAATTAATAGTGTTGCAATGTTTATCAATATTGAGTGTGATCTTTTTGGGCTTAAAATCTTTAAGTTAAGATATATAATAATGTATATGATTGATGGTGGGTCCCTTGTTAGATGAGGTCGATGGAATGTCCATTGTCAGTCTACAATCCAACTCAGAATGTGTAAGGGGGGATTCATAAGTCCACACAACCATTACTCTTGACGTATGATAACATTTCTCACCCATCAAATTTTGAATTTAAGTAGCATTGTCAAATGCTACTCTGTAATATTTCCATCAACCTAACGAAAAAGAATAAAATAAGGACTATTTAGATTTCATGTTGATTTCAAAAATATTGGAGAATTTAAAGATAAAAAACAAAATATGGATTGAACATATGTAAACTTAATATAAGAAATTTAAAAATATTAACAAAATGAATACAAAGAATAATCAAATGAGGCATAGAACAAATGATTTTTCTCGAGAGTTATAAATTTGTAATATAATTAGAGTCGAACCATGGTTTAAAATTTTGAATCTTTCTAGATACAAGATACCAATTAATAAACCTCTTTATTGAAAGATTACTTATATAAGATAGTTAACTTGTAAA
This sequence comes from Picea engelmannii, assembly GCA_009831015.1. Taxonomy (NCBI): domain Eukaryota; kingdom Viridiplantae; phylum Streptophyta; class Pinopsida; order Pinales; family Pinaceae; genus Picea; species Picea engelmannii. Next base: position 1,035 of record ML800789.1, read on the forward strand.
ATTTATTAGTCTCAAAATGAGAAGAATTAACATTGTAGATCTTATAAACTTTCATGTACAATCTACTGCTCTCGAAATGAGAAGATTTATCTCTATTCCCAATAGAAATTTAAGTGAGTTTTGAGATTGACACGGGTCATATGAAAGATTACTTGTATAAGATAGTTAACTTATAAAATTATTGGTCTCAAAATGAGAAGAATTAACATCGTAGATCTTATAAACTTTTACGTACAATCTACTGCTCTCGAAATGAGAAGATTTATCTCTATTCCCAATAAAAATTTAAGTGAGTCTTGAGATTGACATGGGTCATATGAAGTGAGTTGTTAGAAGTGATTCTTATGAATTGTTTTGAAATGAGAAGATTTATTTCTTTTCACAACATAAATTTAAATGAGTTTTAAAATTAACATAGGTTATATGAAGTGATTTGGTAGAAGTGATTCATACAAATTGTTTTGTTTCCCTAGTGTGAAAATGTTATTACTGTATCAAACAACTTAGCTATTATGACATGCAAAATAATACAATGTCAAACAATAATCCAAGCCTTTTGTGGGAGCTCTACAATGCACCAACGAAAACACTGTGAGTCATGACGTGTTACATTGGTATCCTAAAAAACTTGTGCTGTAACATAAACATTATATCAAATTGTGTTTTTATTCCCAATGTTTTCCAACTTACTATGCAATGTTAATTTTCATATAAATCAACTTTCATTTAGTTTTAGTTATCATTTTCCACCGCTAGCCTTCTATGCTAGTGATATTATTTAAGATACTATAATATCCTTCTAATAATTCAATCCTAGGACCACTGATTTACAACAGATTTGAAAATATATAAAGTGAGAAAAAGGAATACGTTATAAACCAAATTAAAAAAAACACGTCGCACTATGGTTGAAGGAAAATATTTCACTTTTTCTAAACTATTATATTTTATTAAAACGGAAGACACTCTCGATCATTTCAAAATTGTAACACTTGTCGTGGAGTTAAAGTTTGAAAGTGCATGGATAGCACGTGGAAACAACGAGAGATGGACATGCATATGGAAGATTATCGAAAGACCTTGGAATGCTCTTTCGAATATATTCATAGCTCATGGTTATTTGCAAGAGGCTTTATATACTTTGCTTGACAACTTTTTTGGACCATAGTTGTTAAAATTGGAGTTAGACTTTTTTGGACCATAGTTGTTAGAATTGGAGTTAGAGAGGAAAGGGTTCGTTAGATTTGGAGGTGCACCAAATTTGGTAGGGGATCCAAATTTAATTGACCATTCTCATGCTTAGATGACTTAGGAAAAATTAATTTTTCCTATAGTCATAAGGAAATCGATCTAATATCAAGCATTGAGATCTTTGGTGGGCCAAGTCGATTTCCCAAGGGTGCAATAAGGTTTTTGGGCTCATTTTGCACAAGTCGACTTGGTGAGGAAGCTCCAACAGCTTAGAGTAGCAGTGTTCAACAACAAGGAAAGCTTCAACAGCTTAGGAAGAAGCCACATAACCTCCATTTCACTCAACCAACCATTCCTATACTCAGCCAGCAAGTAACAGCTAGATCTGGGCACAATTTGGACTATACAAACTGTACGACGCACCCAACAACCAGACATTGTGACATGGGTCGTACAACAAGGCCGTACAGTCCGTATGATGCACCCAACAACCAAACCGTGAGCAGATAAAGGGAGTGTGAGGGATGTGAGGTTGCTGAAGGTAGAGATTTTTCCTCAGGGAGTTTTTTTTTGTAATAACAGATGTAAAATTATGAAGATATCCCTTGCTGAAATAAAAAACAAATCACCAAGCAGAAGAACGATTTTCCTAGTTGGGTTTTTCCGGGGTCATTTGACCAAAAATCACTGAGTATTTTTTGTGTGAATGATTGTGTCTTTATGTCTTTACTTTCCGCTGCATTAGAGTGTTAGGAAAAATCAACATGTTCAGATTTTTTTAATTTAAAGTTGAGTTCTGCTCTTTATTTTTGTTAAATCTGCAACTAGGTTCTGATTTTTCATGAGATTTAACATGGTATCAGAGCCTCGCCTTTGATTGAAGACCAACATTCATTGTTACAACCTTCATGAATAGTTTTTCAGCCACAAAGAGTTCGACCTAATTGGTGCACTGGGGCTTTTGGCAAGACAAGCTAAGGCCTGCATTTTTTGGACAACATAATGGCCTACATGGGGCTGAGATTTGAATATCATCTTGATAGGGCCTCCAATTTTTGCTCTTGGAGAGAAAGAATAGGAGTTGTTTTTTAGGAGCAAGGATTTTGAGAAATTGTGGACAACCCCCTAGCCACTCCATTAGATCCTCAACAGTTGGCCCAAAACAACAAGAAGGACGCTAAGGCCAAAAGGATTATCCCTGAGGGAGTCAAGGACCACATTATACCTCACCTTGCAGGAAAAAAGACAACAAACGAGATGTGGACAACTATCATAGGGTTGTACCAGGGTACGAGTGAAGCAAGGAAGCTTGTGCTCAGAGACAAGCTGAGAAATATCAAAATGACGAAGTCTGAATCAGTTGTTTCCTACCTCACCAGATTTACTCAAGTCAAGGACGAGCTTGCAGGGGCGGGAGAAACAATCGTCGACAAATATATGGTTAGTTTTTCACTATTGGGATTTCCCAAGTCATGGGAAAACTTCATAGATGCAGTCAGTGACAGAGAAAAGCCTCCAAATTGGGAGTGACTATGGAGTGACTGTGTGTAAGAGGAGATCAATAAACAAACCATATCTAGGTCTCATGTGAAACAAGAAGCTGATGAGGAGAATTTCACACTAGCTGGTAAAGGGGGAAAAACCATAGGTAAAAAGGGCTTAGGAGGGGCCAATTCCAACTCAAAGGGATGAGGAAAACCCAAGAAAGACCTCAACAAAGTGAAGTGTTTTCAGTGCCATCAGTTTGGGCACTCTGCCACTAAATGTCCTCAGGGCAAGAAGGGGTCCAAGAAGGGCCAGTTTGTAGCTTCAACAAAAATAGAGGAGTTCTCATATCGTTTTGAGGAGGATTTCTTGTATGGCCAACTTTGTGACCAGTAGCACTTGGTATATTGACAATGGGGCTTCATGCCATATGACAGGGAACATAAATTGTTTCAGCTAGTTGACAGAAAAGGACTGAGATGGGAGATGATGGTAAATACCGAGCCAAAGGTGTAGGTGTTGTCAAGTTTGAGAGGGAATCTGGAAAACCTCTTTATCTCAGAGATGCTCTCTATGTTCTAGGGCCGAAGAAAAATATGGTGTCAATTTCAGTGCTTGAAGACCTGGGTTATGAGGTGTTTTTTCACAAAGGGAAGGTCCTCATGAAACCTCCCAACTCTAGGACATTAGTGCAGATTGGAGTTAGGGAGAAAAACCCTTACATGTTACAATTTGGGGTTGCTGCAACATTGAATAACAAGAAGGACAACCAACAAGGTTGTGAGCTAGTAGAGCTTTGACATAGGTGCATGGGTCATTTGCACCATAGGACGTTGAAAATTTTGGGGGAGATAGCCACATGACTGCCACCATGCAACATGGATCATCATGAAGTGCGCAAGGGCTGCACCCTCATAAAGTATTCCAAGACTTTCTATCCTTGCAGAGATGACATAACTAAGAATATATTGGAGTTGATTCACTCAGATGTTTGTGGACTATTCTCTTCTCCATCCTTTCTTGGGTTCAGGTATTATGTTATTTTTATTGATGACCATTCTCTTAAAACTTGGATATTTTTTATGAGAAAGAAAGATGCAGTGTTGTTGAGGTTTTTAGATTTCAAGGCCTCCGTCAAAAACCAAACCAACAAGAAGATAAAGGCCTTGAGGTCCTATAACAGAGGGGAGTACATCTCCAATGCCTTCAGGGACTTGTGTGCCAAGGAGGGCATCATGAGAGATCTCATTGCACCCCATAATCCTTAGTAGAATGGGGTGTCTAAGCACAAGAATCACAACACAGTGGGTGCTGCTAAGGTCATGTTGCATGACCAGGGACTGCCCATGTTTCTCTAGGTTGAGGCATGCAACACTGCAATGTTCTTACAAAATAGGAGTCTGCATAAGGTGCTAGGCAGGGCTACACCAGATGAGGCCTTTACAAGCAATAGGCATGATTTTTCTCACTTCAGGATCTTTGGAAGTTTGGTTTATTTCCATGTACCTTCGGAGAGCAGGAAGAAGATGGATCCCAGCTCAGTAAAGGGCATATTTGTAGGCTACAATGAGACAACCAAAGCATATAGGGTGTATGTGTCGACACTTAGGAGGAAAGTGATCATGCGTGATGTCATGTTTGAGGAGGGTAGGGATCTCAAGAATTCCTTGGAGCGTGAGTAGACAATAGCATAGGATGAGAAGCAACAGGCTTCCAAGCAGGAGGCTCAGCTAGCCCCTCAGTCACCTACTCAACTAGTAGTGAGACAAGTCGAGCAACATGATGAGGAGAATATTGAGGAAGAAAGAGAGGAGCGTGTGAATCCCACTCAACCAGTGACTCCCAGTTCAGGGAGAAGATGAGTCAAGTGGGAAGATCAATTGATCAGAGAGGCTCAAGAGAGAATCGAGGCTCCCAATTCTACATTCAGACAGAGCAAACCTCCACAGAGGTATACAAGTTGTTTGGCACTTATGACTAATTTGATAGACTCATATCCTTCTTCCTATAAGGAGGAAACTTCTCAACAAGTTTGGCAAGATTCCATGGTAGAGGAGTACTCCTCTATCATGCACAATGATGTGTGGGAGATAGTGCCCAGACCAGAGGGAAAATATGTGGTTAGCTCATGCTGGGTGTATAAGATCAAGAAGGGGGTTGATGGGAGTGTGGAGAAATGCAAGGCCAAATTTGTGGCCAAGGGGTTCTCACAAGTCGAGGGGATCGACTATGATGAGACACTTGCACCTATTGCGCGGTATTTGTCCGTCAGAGTTATATTGGCTATCTCAACACAAATGGGGTGGAAAGTCCACAAGAAGTGTGTTGTTGTCTCTGTGCTATAGTCTTTGACTGGTGCTGCTTCTGCCCATATTGTTAAGTATTTAGTCGCAATAATGATATATCTAGCTCCTGACCTTTTTGTTGGTGGATTAATAGGTCCCGCAAAGTCTATAGCCCATTTGTCAAATACCTGCAGAGTCACTTGTGGTCTCAGAGGAATCTCATCCCTTCTGTTGGGTTTTCCAACCCTCTGACAGACATCACATTTATGGAAATATTCCTTGGCATCTTTATGGACTGTTGGCGACCATAATCCTGCGAGCAATACCTTCTACCTGGTAGCTTTGCCTGCATAGTTTCCTCCAGCTATACCTTCATGAGCTTCTACTAAAATTCTAGGCCTTTAATGTTCCAGTACACACCTTCTCAGAATGCTATCTGCACCCAGTTTGTATAAATGTCCTGAAATAAGTTGATAGTCTGCAGCTTTGACTACCAGTTTTTTCTCCTGCACAGTGCTAAAGTCTTGTGGTGCAACCCATGTACTTAAGAATTCAATAATATCAATGAAGTATTCATCAAATACCTGTACTAAAAATAGTTGCGCATCAGGGAAGTTGTCTTCTAAGTTGGTAGGTTCTTCTCCATTAGTTACCCTTGATAGGTGATCAGGTCCTGCATTCAACTTCCCTAGTTTGAATATCACTTTGAAATCAAATTCTTGGAATAACAATAACCATCTACAGATCCTCCCCCCCAACAGTGGCTTGTTGACTAAATATTTGAGGGCATAATGGTATGTGAACATTTTAGAGTGTTTACCCAGTAAATAGTGTCTGAATTTCTGAAGTGCATATACCATGGCTAGGCCTTCTCTTTCCGTGGTGTTGTAATTCTGCTCTGATTCTAATAAATTTCTTCTTGCAAAGGATATATGATGGTCTAAGTCCCCTGCTCCTAGTTGCGCCAGAATTGATCCAAGTGCTATGAATGAGGCATCTACATGCACATGAAATGTCTTTTCCCAGTCTGGGAATACTAGAATAGGTGTTGAGACCCTCTTTTCTTTTAAGGTGTCCAATCCTTGTTGACAATCCTCATTCCACTGAAATCTCGTGTCCTCCTTTAATAGTTTTTCCATTGGTGCAGTAATATGCGCATACCCCTTTATAAACTTCTTGTAATAGCCTATACGTCCCAATGTTTCTCTTAACTGATGCATTGACTTTGGTGGTGGTAAATTTACAATGATTGCAATCTTAGCAGGGTCCACTAGTGTCCCAAAAATATTCCAAAAGGTGTCCCAAAAATGAATTTCTTGATATTCAATGAGATCTGACACTGTCTGCATCTTTCCAACATGAGTCTTAACACTTCTACATGGTCCTTTAATAGACTATATACAGTCCAATCATCCATATATACTTCTAAAAACTGATGTATGAATTCCTTAAAAGCAACTATGACCACTCTTGAAAATATGGCTGGTGCATTGTTCAACCCAAATGGCATGACTGTATATTGGTAGGATCCCCATTTTGTAGCAAAAGTAGTCTTATACCTGTCTTCTGGAGCTATTTTGATTTGATGGTAACTTGCGAATCCATCTGTAAATGAATATGATTCATGGCCTTCCACATTCTCTAAGACCTCATCTGTAAACGAGGTAGGGAAAGGGTAATGTAATCAAGCATCATTAATTTTCCTCAGATATACACAAATCCTTATCCCCCCTTGTTTCTTTTCTTGGAATACCATTGGACTGATCCATTCAGATTCCTCTACTGGTTCTATGATACTAGCTTCCAACATTCTGTCAAATTTTGCTTTCACTTTCTAATTATACATTGAATTCAATCGGTAGGGTCTTTTCCTGACAGGTCTAGCTTCAGGTTTGAGAGGTATATTAATCTCACCTAGATCCCCTGCTATTCCTTTCATCTATGTAAAGGTTGTTGGAAACAAGTCACTGTATTTGCGTAGTAACTCTGTTATTCTTTCTACTGTTTGCTCATCCCAATAGTCTCCAATACTTTCCATTTTAGGATTGTCATTCGTCCCAATGTTGACTTTCTTAACTTTGATTGGTGCAACAAATACTTTTGACTCCAGAGATGGACCTTCCACCTCTCTTTCTCCTTCAATCTCTGTAATTTGAATGTTACACAGATCATCTTCATCTGTTGCTTCCTCTTCAACATGATAGCATGAGAGTAACTCTTCAACTGTCTATCTCCATTGTTGTTGATATCCTGTCATGATTTCAACTTATGGTTCATTAGTAAATATCATTCCCTGTATCATCTTTAGTGCCGAATCCATGTTGGGGTTCTCATGTTTAAATGAGAAGGTTACTACAAAATTCTGTTGTAAGCCTGTCCACTCTGTAGTGCCTCTGCGCATCTCCTGGTCTTTATACCAGTTCCATGGAATTCCTTCCAATGTATGGATAAAGTGATGAGTCCATTCCTCTGGTGGTGTCATCCTCCATTGTGCCTTCCACTTCTCTAAGTGTTCAACTGGTGTTCCTTGTCCATCATACCTCTACATTTTATTGCTCCCCTACTTTGCACCAAATCTAATGCGCAGTAGTCATTTACACTGATACTAGTCCTGAATTATTTCTTTGTGCACACCCCACCATCTCGCAGGTGTGGCCTTGAGTGAAATATCTAGGGCTAAGAGCCTTTGATTTTCTAGCACTTCATCTTCATATTTTGTCAAGAATTCCTCTAAGTTGTTTAACCCATGAAAACTGGGAGGTTCTCTTATCTCTGTACCAACCCATCTCACTGCGCAGTCTATTCTTGCACACCTCCTTGTGGAAACTTCATGTAATCGTTGTTTCCAATTCTCCAAACATGTGTCTAAGTCAGAAGCACATGATGTAATGCTTCTCCAGCTGAGTACCCCATCTGCAGTTGGGTTAACATAATCCTCTTCTCACGCAGTAGTTTTGTACAACTGGTTTATTTCTTCCAGATCCAAACAAGTGGGTTCTACAAATCTTTCTCCTTCTAATGGATCTGTTATCATGCTATTTCTACTTTGATAGAAAGGAAAGGTAAATGAAGACAAATTGACGTAACGAGAGACTATCCTATCACTGTCACTTCAATAGGATGTCTCTTTCTATTTAGGGTGGTAGGCCCAGGGGAGACGTCCTCGGTGACTTGGGGTTTTGAGAAGGCAAAGGATAAAGGCCAAGTAAATTTTTCCCTCTCACAAGTCACCATTGATCAGAAAGTCCAGATAAACAACCAATAAAGAGATAATAACACTAGAAGTGTACCTGTCTGGAACAGATCAACATAAAACTATATTTGCAAGGGTACTTGCTAGTTAGTACTTCATATAACCAGAGACTTTCTCAATAAGAGAAATTGACTAATATATTGGTGAAGTAAACAAAGATGTATAGTAGCGATAATCACAATACAATACTTCACAATTAATGCTTTATAAAGGCTTCAGAATGAGCAAGAATGATTCATCATCAATTTGATAACACCAACATTCATCAGAAGTAGATAAGGCTATGCATTAGTCAATCTTTTCAATTTGCTTTGAATGATGCAAAGTATGACTATAACTCAAGTGAATAATAACAACAATAAAGGTTAGTATGTCAATCTAAACTAGGGTTAGAAGGTGTTAGTTGTTCAAAGATTTGGATGTTTGAGAGTTGTGATCAAAACACTCAGGGGAAAGAGATCTTAGATCAATGTCTTCTTAGGGAAAATGGAGTCAATAAGTGGCTGCAATAATTGAAGGAACAAGATGATAGTAATAGAGCCAAAGACAAGAGAAATTTGATGGATGAAGTGTTGGTAAGCCAAGGCTTCAACCATCAAACCCTAGGAGAAAATGACTACTAAGGTGTAGGTAACCCTAGGCCTTAGTAAGTTTTCCTCCCTCTTTAGCTCAATGATAAGATAAAATCGTCTAGATGAAGGACAAGTACTAGGGTATTGCAATGGCAAGGCCCTAGCAACGTTTCAAGAGAAAACAACTCCTTGGCACAATCTAGTAGATAGATAACAATTGGAACAAGGACTATAACAAGTGCTTGATCTCCAGGGTTTAATCCAAAAATTTCATTAACAAAATGCAAAGTAAAACACTATAACCATTCAAGTAAGAGAAGAATTATAGAAATTTACTCACATTCATCATGTGTCATCAATGCAAAACCCTAGTTGTAGACTTTCCACTAAGAAAAATGCCAATTACACCATAAAAAACCTTCCTTCAACAAGTGCGCACTAGAATTTCAGCCAAAAACCCTAATAAGGGCGCAAATTTCAGACCTCACCCAAGGGTGAGTGAAAGATCCATGAGAAAAAGAGAGTTTTAGCTCTCTACTTATACCATACCAATGACCTTTAATTTTATTTTAGGTCACAAAAGGCTGACATGGCCAAATTTACATCAAAATATTGTTTTACATTAAATGTCATAAATAAAAGCCTAAATCAATCATAAATGATGAAATCATGCCCTTTTAGGGTGACGTTAGTCCCTTTTAGGACAACGTTGGCTTCCTAGAGAAAAACGTTAGGCCTTCTTGGGCCTCATGAACCTGCCACACGTGCCACTTGGCACATAACTGCCTCCCAAAACCTCCATAAGAACTGGATGACATCATGGGTGTCCTAGGTGATGTCACAAGCCTTCCAAGGCCTACGTCCTGGTGGAAAGGGAACAACCCCCCTGGGTATGGGTCTGCGAAGCTGCCTCTGGTGGAACATCCTCCCTTTCTCCTGTGAAACTCTCTGATCTGTCTCTGCCTCTTGCTGGGGTCTCAACATCCATCTGGTGGGCTTTCAGCCCCATGGAGGTCCGAACTTATCATCTCCCCATGTGTACCTGTCCATCGGGTATGGTCCTGAAACATAAAAAAATACGCCCTCCATGGGCTCATAAGTCATAGGGATCATAGCAATGTCAATCACATCTAATCATCAAGTTATTAAACATGTGCATAAAATCCCTTCTAGCCGGACAAGTGCTCAAATACATTATAGTAATCTACAAGCCAAGTTTGGAGGAAACGCTAGGTTGTCCTATTGGACTAATGCTCACTGGATGTGGGATTTTTCCGGGAGAAATCAAATCTAAGCCATGTGAGTGGGTGAGGTGGTAAGGGATGTCTGGGCAAGGGGTACAATAATGGCAGGGAAATGCATGGATTACTTGTGGGTGCCTTTGTAGAGGGTGAGTTGTGCTTGTCATGGATGCAAATGTTTCCAATCCCATTCATGCCTTTGTATTTATTTTTATTTCTTTTTCTTTCAAGAAGCTAGTTAGGGGACACTGCCCTGGCATGGTGACCAATGGTGGCAATGTTACCCACAAGCATTTCACGAAAATGAGAAGGCTAGCTCGTGATGAGACCCACTTTCTCTTGGCTATGCCACCAAGAGCCACTATCCTGGCATGGTGACCAACTGCTAGTAGTGTCATACCGCTACATGCCCATGGCCCTAATAGGATGGCTCGTGATGAGACCCCCTATCCTCCAACTAGGTCTTGTTTCATTATTTTTTATGAGTCCCTCTGTTTCTTGCCGAGAAGCTTTTTACTGCTTTCTCGAGGATCCCTAGGCGAAGCATATCAAGGTTTCATTCTTGGGAGGTTCCCTTCAGTTAGACATGTCTTATGCCACAATCCCTGTGTTCGGGGGTCAATTCACTCGTTTATACATAGAGACAAGATTAGCGTACATGGTCAGCGATCCCCAAAACCCACACAACTTCCCAATTTACATCACAGACCAAGATTTGGGAAACTGCATTTTGTCTTTTGATGATGGATTGGATGGAGGTCCAGAGGAGCTCGATATGAAGCAAGAAGAGTTAAGCCCCTTGACAGAAGAGCTCTGCAATAATGGGGCATGGAAAATGTATTTCGATGGCGCTTCGTCTTCTGAAGGAGTTGGTACTGGGGTACTTTTGGTAGCACCTAAAGGTAAGTTCATTGTTCCTTTCTCCTATCATTTGTAGTGGGACATAGATTACACCAATAACGTATGCGAGTATGAGGCATTGATCTTAGGATTAGAGGCTGCGAAGAAGTTGAATATAAAAAACTTGGAAGTATACGGTGACGCGGAATTGATAGTAAGACAAATAAACCGACAATACCTAGCCAAGCATCCAAGACTAAGAACATACATAAATTGTGCTTGGGATTTGATGGAAAAATTTTTCTCATCTGTAAAAGTCCATTTTATCCCTTGCGCAGAGAATCTACATGCCGACGCCTTGGCCAAGGCAGCTTCAACCTTTTCTCCACCCACGACCGTCAAACTGAAGTATCACATTGAAATCAGATACAAACCCTCTATACCAGACAATATCCGACACTGGCAGGTTTTCGAAGATGACGAACAAATCAAGAAATTCCTTACAGCCGTAGGTGAGTTCTCTGAAACTCATCCAGACCAGGAGAATCAAAATGACTCGATGTGGATTATGCAAGAAGGAGAAGATCTTGAAACCTTCCCAGAAAAAATAGCGGATCATCGTATGTTGGTCCTTAAAAACAACCAAATCCCGAAAGGCTTAATTCCTTTAGAAAGACTTTTCGATCAGAACGACGTACCTGTGAAATCCACTTTGCAGCCCCAACCAAAAGAAGTTGAGGACTGCGATATAGGAACTGAAAAAGAATCCAGGATAGTAAAGATATCTAAGTTCCTCCCTCCCAAGGTAAAAGTCCAGTACAAAGACCTTCTCAGACAGTACAAAGATGTTTTCGCCTGGTCCTATGATAAGCTTAGAACGTATGATACTTCCATAATTGAGCACAAGATACCTTTGAAGCCTGGGGTCAAGCTGTTCAGGCAAAAGCTTAGGCAAATTAACCCCATTTTGTTGCCTGTGATTGAAAAGGAAGTTAAGAAGCTTTTAGATGCGAAAATAATCGTACCTATGAGGTACTCAGACTGGGTGGCAAATTTGGTCCCGGTCAGGAAAAAGAACGGAGAAATCAGAGTGTGTGTAGATTTCCGAAACTTGAATAAGTCTTCCCTTAAGGATAATTATCCGCTTCCCAAGATGGACCACGTCCTGGAAAAGGTAGTCGTAGAAAATCGAATGTCTATGATAGATGGGTTCTCTGGATATAACCAAATCGCCATGAACGAGCTAGACAGAGAAAAAACTGCTTTCACCACACCATGGGGTACATTCATGTATGACAAAATGCCATTTGGTTTGATGAATGTAGGTGCCACATTTCAGCGTGCTATGGACATTGCTTTCGTAGGAGAAAGAGACAAGTTCGTAGTCATCTACCTTGACGATTTGATGATTTTCTCTAAAACCGATGAAGAACATTTGGTCCATCTAAAGCAGACTTTTGAAAAATGACGCAGGTATGGTCTGTGCTTGAACCCAAAGAAATCACATTTCACTATGCGGGAAGGTAAGCTTCTGGGACATATCGTATCTAAATATGGGATCAGGATTGATCCTAAGAGGATTGAAGCAATAGAAACCATAAATATTCCTAGAAATGTAAAAGAAATTCAATCTTTCTTAGGTACAATAAATTTTTTACGAAGGTTTATCCCAAATTTTGCTGAGATTGTCAAATTGATCACAGGAATGCTGAAGAAAGATAGCAGAGTAAATTGGACGACTGAGGCTAAAGCGTCGTTCGCACACATTAAAAAGGTCATCAACGAGGCACCTGTGTTAGCAAGCCCAGACTACTTGAAAGATTTACTCATCTTCTCGTTTGCTTCTGAACATACTATCGCCGCGGTGCTCCTGCAAAAGGATGACGAAGGTTTCGAAAGGTTGATCGCGTTTTTTAGCAAGAGCCTTAGAGACGCCGAATTAAAGTATGACATAATAGAAAAACAGGCGTACGCAATGGTGAAAGCGCTAAAAGCATTCAGAACCTATGTACTGCATTAAAAAATTATCGCTTACGTGCCAACCAGTGCTATGAAAGATATATTGGTACAACCAGATAGTGACGAAAAACGAGGGCACTGGCTCGCTAAAATACAAGAATTCGATCTGGAGGTCAAGCCGACTAAATTGATAAAGGGGCAGGGTCTGGCCAAACTCTTGGCCGAGTCGAATCTTAGAGCTCTTGATATTAATTGCCTCCAAGGGGAAGACGAAGATGCACACCTGCACGAGCCGGATGACCAGACAGATTTAAGCAAGGTCGAAGAAAAGTTCATGTCGTCAAGCTAGTATAAAGACATAGTGTTCTACTTGTTAAACCTGAAATGTCCAGACGGGCTATCACCAGCCAAATGCAGAACTTTAAAACTCCATGCTGTAAAATATTGCATCGCCGAAAATCAGCTATACTGGAAGGATCCACTCGGGTTCCTACTAGTCTGTTTGGTTGAGTCGGAAACTCCACGGGTTATAGAAGAATTTCATGAAGGAGTCTGTGGAGGACATCATGCATGGAGAGACACAACTTACAAGATCTTGAGGGCCGGATATTATTGGCCGAAACTATTTTCGGACGTCAATGCCAAAGTGCGTGCCTGCAACCTGTGTTAAATATTCACTGGTAAACATAAACTCCCTGCACTACCACTCGTTCCAGTCAAAACTGAAGCCCCATTTCAACAATGGGGACTAGATTTTATAGGGGAAATTAATCCCCATTCCAGTGCTCATCATAAGTGGATCTTAACAGCCACAGATTATTTTACAAAGTGGGTGGAAGCCATTCCAACCAAAAGGGCAACGGACTCGGTGGTGATCGACTTCTTGGAAGATAATATCTTGTCAAGATTCGGATGTCCCCGAAAGATTGTTACCGACAATGCCCAGGCTTTCAAGTCCATGGCTATGATCAGTTTCTGTCAGAAGTACAATATCGTTCTTGTCCATTCCACTGCTTATTACCCCCAGGGAAACGGATTGGCCGAATCATCAAACAAGAGCCTGGTAAACATAATCAAGAAAGTACTGGATGAAAATAAAAGGTCTTGGCATGTGCACTTGAAGTACGCATTGTGGGCAAACCGCATCAACACTAAAAGGTCTATCGGCATTTCGCCGTTTCAAATGGTCTATGGGAAAGAGGCGGTTCTACCTATAAACTTAGTGTTGCCAGTAATGAAGTTATGGAAGGACCAGAACGAAGAACCCAATCATGTAACCAGGAGAATTAACCAGCTAATCGAGGTTCAACAACATAGAGTGGAGGTTGATGAGAAAATGCAGAAGTACCAAGATGATATGAAATCATTGTTCGACCTCAAGGCAAATGACAGAGAATTCCTCCCAGGTGACTTAGTATTAGGATGGGATGCGAGAAGAGAAGAAGCCGCCAAGCATGGCAAGTTTGACCACCTTTGGTATGGACCATACAGGGTTTTTTCTCCGGAAGGAAAAAACTCCTTCCTGTTGGAGAACATCGACGGAGAATTCCTCAGCGCCCCTGTCAATGGGCGATATCTGAAACATTATATGACATTAAAAAAAAAAATAAAATAAAAAAAATTGTAAATAAATAAATTTCTTGTTTGTACATACAGATATTGTCATTTTAACATTTATTTTTAATTTTTGGTTTTTGTTCCTAAACTCTCAACACATTTCTAATATGATTCACATTTGCTTTTTACAGGATTCCAGCTTCAGACGCCACTAGCATGAAAAGTAATTTGCAAGTCGGTGTCAGAAATAGAGCGGCATTAAAACAGGTGATACCTAAAATATTTTCATATTACGCAAGGAAAATGAAATGAAAAGGTAAAAGAAAATATCTCAGAAATATATGTTATGAAAGACTGTTAAGGGAAATCAAGGTATCATTTTTCAAACCTAGCAACGTTAATAATTTTCTCGGATTTTCGCAACATCGTGGATTTTCTTTCAACATTTTGAGTCTTCAATCAAGCAATAATCCTCATGTCTAACATTTTATATGGTCGTTTGAAAAATGATACCTTGATTTCCCTTAACAGTCTTTCATAACATATATTTCTGAGATATTTTCTTTTACCTTTTTATTTCATTTTCCTTGCGTAATATGAAAATATTTTAGGTATCACCTGTTTTAATGCCGCTCTATTTCTGACACCGACTTGCAAATTACTTTTCTTGCTAGTGGCGTCTGAAGCTGGAATCCTGTAAAAAGAAAATGTGAATCATATTAGAAATATGTTGAGAGTTTAGGAACAAAAACCAAAAATTAAAAATAAATGTTAAAATGACAATATCTGTATGTACAACCATGAAATTTATTTATATA
>ML800789.1:16295-29297 GCA_009831015.1 Picea engelmannii
ATGTCATATAATGTTTCAGATATCGCCCATTGACAGGGGCGCTGAGGACTTCTCCGTTGATGTTCTCCAACAGGAAGGAGTTTTTCCCTTCCGGAGCAAAAACCTTGTATGGTCCATACCAAAGGTGGTCAAACTTTCCATGCTTGGCGGCTTCTTCTCTTCTCGCATACCATATTAATACTAAGTCACCTGGGAGGAATTCTCTGTCATTTGCCTTGAGGTCGAACAATGATTTCATATCATCTTGGTACTTCTGCATTTTCTCATCAACCTCCACTCTATGTTGTTGAACCTCGATTAGCTGGTTAATTCTCCTGGTTACATGATTGGGTTCTTCGTTCTGGTCCTTCCATAACTTCATTACTGGCAACACTAAGTTTATAGGTAGAACCGCCTCTTTCCCATAGACCATTTGAAACGGCGAAATGCCGATAGACCTTTTAGTGTTGATGCGGTTTGCCCACAATGCGTACTTCAAGTGCACATGCCAAGACCTTTTATTTTCATCCAGTACTTTCTTGATTATGTTTACCAGGCTCTTGTTTGATGATCGGATTTTACGCAATAAATTTGTTTCTAATTGCGATTTGACAGGCTTATTACGAAGAGTACATAATTTTCAAATATATACAGGAGTCTCATTTCATTATAATAAAAACGTTTTTCATAAGCACGTAGAGCTCGTCATTTTCTGAGTTAACTATTTTCTGCATGTATACACAGTTTTATCAAAGGAGAGCGAAAACGCAAGTTTTAGCCATGGCTCCACGGAAAGCAGAAAAGGCGAATATAGAGGATGCTGGGCAAGGCTCGGATAATGTCTCCGACACTTCGCCCCGGAGTGTTGATTCAATCCCTAGTTGGCTATTTGTTTCAGATATTCTACAAACTGAGTTGGTGAATTATTCATATTCCGACGACAATGAAAAGGACGATTTGAACACTAAATACAAGATTGTCGTTCAATTTGGAATGCACAAGGTGGCAACCAGACCACGGTTTCTCCCCTATTATGATATGATTTGATGGGCGTTGGATCACATAGACTTACCCACCATAACTATCATAAACGACCAGCGGGTCACGGTCGGGACTTTTAGACCGGAGCACATCCAAACCATGTATAAGCTCCCAACAACATCTGAATACACGTATGATGCTTAATTCCTAGAGAGATTCAAACAGAAGGAGTGCACTGAATATGACAAAACCATGCCCGGTTTGATTAAAGATTGGGTTTTGCGCACCGCGAAGTTCAGAGCTAATGACCAGGGCGTATATTCTATCGCTTCTTTGGAGCCACAGTATAAATATGTGGCCATGATGACATGTCGGATTTTTGGGAGAGAAGACACCTTGCATTTCTACATCGCGTGGGTGCCTCTCATATTTCGGGTTGCAGAAGGTTGCTCGTTCAATTGGGCAAAGATGCTTTCAGACAGTCTGGCCAACAGGGTCACCGAGTATCGGGAGCAAAAGGCAAGTGGGAGACCATCCTCATTTTTCATGTTTGCGTATATCATGGATGCTGTATGTTCCATGACACCATTCCCCTTGATGAGTTGGGCTTGGACTCCAGCCCAAGAAAAAACTGTACATGAGTATCACGACAATCTGTGGGAGAATAAAGCGGACAAATTTATTTATGAAATTTTCAATTGGGTGATGGTGCCTCTGCACATCGCCATTTTTGGTCGTTCGCCACCTCGTATCTCGGACAACATTGCTGCAAATCTGAGTGGTATAGCAGACTGGTACGTAGAAGCGGAGTTCTCCTATTACAGATTTTTTGGAGCTGTCGTTCCCCCACTTGCACTACCACTGTTCATCCCTGACAAGTTGGCTTGTCGCGAGATCACTTGACAAACAATGATTGGCGAGGTGAGTAAAGAGCTCAAAGCATATTCGAAGAAGGTATGGCCGTTTTTCCCTGTTCGGCTAAATTCTTATTCTTTATTGGATTTCGGGCATGCTAAAGATGAGGCTGTAGCCCTGGAAGACCTGAGTTTGGTCTCCATTGAATATAAAAAACATGATCCTCAGAAAATTGTAAGCAACCATTTAGCTAATTGTGGGCTGAAGAGGTTTGAACACGAGTTTTCACCCTCGGATGACATTTTCTTAGGGGCGAGATCTTATGGGGAAGTGCTAGTTCGGATCCGATCTTTAGCACCCGAAGATATGGCCTCTGTATTAAAATTTCAGGAAAACAGATGAAAGTGTCTTCCTGCTGTATTGCGAGGAGGGAGCCCGGGCGCGTCTGAGACAGAACCGAAGGATGATGAAGGCCCCAAAGAAACAACTTCTGGTTCAGGAAAAATCCATAACGAAGGGGATCAAAAGAATAAGCCCGAAGTAGAGACACAGAACCTGGACCCGCCAGAAACCCAGAATCCGAAAACTGAGACAAAGACCTCTGAACCTCCGACGAAGCAGGACTCAGTCGTCACACCAGGAAAGGCAGCGAAATAGATTGGGGAACCCATCACTTCTATCACCCCCTTTCAGTCGACGCGAGGAAATATAGAAGAAGGATGGATTTTCGATGAGGAGCTGAGGCCTATCAGAGCAGAAGAAATTCCTCCAAACGAGTTCTTCTTTGACAAAAAGAGAAAAGCGGTGGTGAAAAGGGAGTTCTACCAGGATGAAGGATCAACTGCTAAAAAATTCAAAGTTATGACCGATGGAAAGAATAAAAAGAATGAGGAATTCACCACGGAGATCGCAGGAACGCTAGGAGCGTATGCATCGACGAATCAATTCTCGATCGGGATGTTAAAAAATCAACTCAAAAGAAAGAATCGCCTAATCAAGACTCTCGAAGCCATAGTAGCTTCGGCCACAGAAAGCGCTAAAAGTCAGGTGAGTGGGGAAATAGAACTGGCCCGACTAGCTGATAAAAAGGAAATAAAAGAGCTCAAAGCCAAGTTGGAACAAGCGCATTCAGTGATCCGAGACGGTCGAGTGCAGGCTGGTCAGCAGAGGACTATTATTGCAGAGCTATAGGCTCAGGTGGAGATCATGGAAAGTAGGGTGATCGATGTCAAGGGGTTTGAATCCCGAGCGACCCAGATTCGGAGCAAGATCTCTTCTGCTCAACAGAGTTTGCTCGCCAAAGTAGGAACAATCCGAGAGGATTGTCTGTTGATGCATCGGGTTTTCGAGAACCTGACTGACAGAGAAAGAGATGCAGGAGCGGCTCGGGTCGCCTTCCAAGAGGCGGTAATAGCCACGAATGATAGAGTTTCGGCAGGTTCCCCCAGACTCACTCTCCCAGAACAAACTAGAGGTAACATTTTGTTGAAGGATTGGGAGCATAACATTACCCTGGGCAAGGAACAAGCCCAAAAAATGACCAATTCATTAGAAGAATCCTTCAATTCTATAGAGGGTGAGCTGTTGGGTATGGACACTGGAGGCGATGCTGAAACTTTAATACAAATGAATGTAGAACATATCTCACTCGATCTGAAAGAGAAGGAGGAGAGAGATTTGGCAGATATCTCTCAGATAGACAGGGTGAACATGGCTCGAGTTGAGGAGCATTTGATCCAACCCAGCGTGCAAATAAGTGCCCTCGACATCGTCGATGCACAAATGGGGGACAAGCTGCAGCAGTTAGCCCAAGAATGCTACTTCACCGAGGCCAGCTGTCAAGCTGAACCTTCGCAGCTCGTATATAAATTTGTTGACAGATGTATTGCCTACACCGAATCTACGCGAAGATGAGCACTTGGCACCAAGTGAAGATAGAGTAAGAGAATGGGAGCGATTGCACTCCTCCCAGTGTAACCGAATTTGCGTAACTGTTGAGAGCATAACTGATTTGTAAGGTTGTATAAATATATCACATAAAAAGAAAGAAAAGGCTGGACCTTTTTGGTGTCGATTGTAATAGAGTTTTTGCATTTGAAGAAGTTAATATAAGCAATTTGGAGATTCTCGATTCCGTCCAGACTGTGTTATCAAGTTTGTTTCTTTGTATTTCATGTTTCATTTCATTCCATTTGTTCATAATTGATGTGCTTTGTTATACTTTAGTACGACCACTACTATAACAAAAGAATTATGGTTTTTTGTATTTGTTTATTGTCTTTCCTCTGCACCAGCTATTAGCAGGTGTAAGACCAATTTGTATTTTCAGAATTCTACGTTTATTCTTTGCTATGTCAGTTATTTTCTTACTAATTTCCTCCTCTGTTTATATGTGAGTTTTCTCTTTGATAGGAATCTTGCGCTATATGCAGCTAAATGTATTTCTCTCATCTCACACTTTTTATTAAAATATAATACAGTTACGGCAAAGAGCCTTCAAATCGCATTTCTATTTTGTTCCTAAAACGTAAAATTCTCTTTTATTCGACTCAATCGAGACATCATTTAATAAATTTTTAAACCCTTTCATATTCTTACTTTTCCTCCATGACTGTCCCTGCAGCGACATAACCTAATATCGAACCCGGGCTATCGAACCAAACTCATATTTCCCTAAACCTTTTTGACATAATCCTTAAAAATGCAAACAACCGGGACGAACTCGAACGTTCATGGGCAGCCATTGAACAAGATATAAATAATCAGGAACAGTTGGAAGCTAGACAATGCCAACGTAGAAATCTTCCGTAGTTTCCTCACCGAAGGTGACATTACCCTCATATCCATTTTTCACATACTTTCGGATGCCTTGACACTGTACTTTTTTAAGCCTTAAGTACAGACTCAGGAACAACACCACCTAATAACCAACCCCCCGATACTACAACCTACCTTCCTTATATCCAAGGAATAACTGATAAAATTGCCAATGTCCTGAGAAAGAAAGAGATTAAGACCTCCTTTAAACCCTCAGAAACCATCAAACAAAAAATTAAATCTGTTAAAGATGAACTTGACCATAGGAAATGTAAAGGCGTTTACAAAATAAAATGCTCATGTGGTAAATGCTACATAGGAGAAACTGGTCGTTCCTTTCAGATCATAATGAAAGAACATGGAGCAGATATAAAAAATGAACGTACGCGCACCTCAGCTTTAGCCAAACACTCCTTTTCATCCAAACGCCACATATGCCTAGAAGACACAAAAAATTTAGCCAAGGAAGATCACTTCTTCAAACGCAGAATCAAAGAAGATATTGAAATCCTTAAATACCCTAACAACTTGAACAAAGACAATGGCCTAGAAATCAACGAAAACTGGATTCCTCTGATCCAAGACAGATGTACCAGGTAATTTACTCTTTAACCCTAAAACCTAGGTCCCTCTGATCTAAGACAAACGTACTAGGTAATTTACTCTTTAACCCTAAAACCTAGTTCCGTCTATTTCAACTAAAAACAACTTTTCAATATTAATAACCCTAAAACCTAGGTTCCTCTATTTCAACTAAAAACAACTTTTCAATATTAATAACTCTTCCCTTTTTTTCCTTTAAAACCTTAAATCCTATAATTAATATTGCTCTAACAAATAAAAAATTGAAAATAAAAATAAAATAAAATTTATTCTAATCATTACATCAATAAACTATTACCTTACTACAATTAAATAAAACTAATAATCATCACATTAATATAATTAAATACAATTAACACAATTGATATGATTAATATTCATTACTTAAATACAATTAAGAACCATTACATTAATTTAATTTTACCCTAACACTTTAATAAACATTTAATAATTTTATTCTAAATTTAACATTAATAAAACTTTATTAATAATGTATCAATTTTTTTTTTTAATTAATTAATAATTTAATAAAAAAACCCTAATCCTTTTAATAAAAAATTCTAGGTTTTTAGAGCCGACTTCAAGACTTTAGAATTCTCCAACTCCCGTAGGTTTACTATATATCTCCGCTCTTCAGGTTTTTCTTTACCCAGGCTTAGATGTCGTGATGATGGGTCCTGATATGGACTCGAAACGTCGACCTACGATAAACAATACTGTGGTTCCTCTGAATCCTCCAAACAATCCCTCCCACAGAAATCTTGTTGTTCATGTTTCCTTTTCTTTCTGTGCATCAAACTGCTTATGTGGTTCAATATTCTTCTTAACCCACTGGTGTTGTAGTGGGTCTTGTTTTACTGCATCAGATCCTGTCTTGGCTCCTCCTTGAGTGACTATATTGATGTTTCTCCCATCATCCCTGGATTCTACATAAATCCACTGGACATTCTGGTTGTTCTGGTTCCTTTTTTCTTGGATCTTCCCCAAAAGTGTCAGATAATATTTTGTGTCATGATCTGCTGCGCGACAATACATACATGTCGCTGGTGGGAGTGGACATTCCCTCTTATAGTGTCCTGATTGTTGGAAATTATGGCACACAACTAGTACTCTGCCTCTTCCAAATCCTCCTCTACCTCATCCTCCACCTCGATATCCTTGTGGCATGTTGTACTAAGGTGCTTGGTTATACTACACAATATTATATTGTGGCTGTGCATTATTATACTACGGCTATGCATTATTGTATGGTGGTGGTACCTGGTTGAAGTGAGGTGTAGGTTGTCCTGTCACCATTTCTGCTTGCACTCTATAAGTATCTAAAGTCCTTTCTCTCATCAGTTCCATCGTCCTACAATCCTTATCATCATGACGGACTAACTTGCAAAAATTGCAATATGAAATTTTGGGTACTGTCTTATACTTCTGCATCATTGGACAATGATATGGATCATGTTGATGTGTCTTACCAATATCACACCATGGTCCTCTTGTTGGAAATGGGCTTGGAACCCCTATTTCCATATACTGCGTGAAATTTGGACATTCATTCTTATGGTGTCCTTCTGTCCTACATAAGGTAAACCAAACGATTTCTCTTTTCTCTTTACCCTTATTCTGGTTAAGTTGAAATGTTAGATTCTTTAGATCCTCCTTTAAATCCTCTATTGTTGGATCTGTCTGCTGATACTGGTTCTCTTCCATTTGTAAGGCTTCCTACAGAGCCTCTGCTTGAGTTTGGAACTTCTATTGTATTAATGGGTATTTCAAATGTGGTAATAGTGAGTTCACAAATAGATGCCTATGTTGCATGTCAATCATTGCATATTTCAACTTACCTTTCAAACGCTTAAACCTCTTATCAATATCCCAAACAGACTCACCTGGTTTTTGCCTAATTTCAATCATTTCATTCATATACTGATCCTCTGAGTTGGGATTCTGAAATTCATTTATCAGTAGTTTTTTCACGTCTATAATAGTCCTTGTTACTCATGGTGGACTGTTTACATCTAGGCTCATGTACCAATCCAGTGCATGGTCTCTTAGCATGATAGCTAACAACACGAGTCTTGTATCCTCATCTATGATATACTTTGCTTCCCAGATCTTCTCACAAATGAATACGTGCTTTTTAGGGTCCTCTGATGCCTCTCCCCTAAATTATGGTAACCTGATCGTGGGATCATGTCTTGCCATTTTAAACTGTGTTGAACTACTACCTCCGCACGGTGTAGATATTTTATTGTTACTTCCTGAAATGGATCCTCCAGTTGCTGCTCCTTGTTTGGATGCATTTCCTGCTGTCTTTCTTCCACTAAAATTTGGTTGTCTAAACGTTTTTGTTCTCTTTGGTGTGTTAGTTTCACATGGGGTTGTAGGTTCCACACTAACGATGATCTGGATTGGAGTTTTTCCTTCTGTTCCTACCCTTTTACCTCTTTTTTTCCTTTCATATGTTGTGCAGAAGATTTCCACAATCTGCTCCACATCTCAGAGATCCTCTACCTATTCTTCATTGCTTTCCAAGCCCTCTCTATTAGTTATGTATCTCTTCTTGTTATTCATCTTATATTGGTAGAGTACTACACTACGCGTCTTTCCATCTTTTTCCATTATCTGCTTTATATGATCTTCCTCCATCATGATTGGGTCCATGGCCTCCTTCTTCTTTCCCTTATCCATGTCTTCCTCCATTTCTCAGCCTCCTGTGAATGCTTCCCCCTTCCCCCATGCGCGCATGGAAGTTTAGTTGTCTGATTCCATGGTCATCACATTGTTGTTATACAATAAAATCTTGATTGAAGTATACAACGATATGATGTACCTACCTCTGGGTCCCTTTATAAATCCTGATCTGTTGTGGTGTAAGACTTCATTGCATCTACTACAAATTTAGTGATAAACCCTGCAACAATATTGTCTAACCAGAAATCTACTACGTGCGTAAATTTGTTATCAACTTGCTATAACTGTGCAATCTCCACAGTCGAGATATTTACGCGGTGTTAGTTTAGGGTTTTTTTTGTCCTTCTGCGCAAACTCGAGTTCTTTCGTTTTCAACCATCTTTTGATCTCCGCCTTTGTTGGATTCCATGGACTGAACATTCCCTTCTATACCTTCATTATCCAAGTGTTTCTTCCACGGATCTCATCCACTCAATCCCATGTAGTTCCAACCAGCAACATAACCATTTGTTGGTTAGATATCTGACTTCTTTCCTCTTCTTGGGTTAACCCAGGTTCATATCTAAACAGGTTTCCAACAAAACCCTCTAAAACTATCGACCCTCCTAGTAAGCCAGAAGGAAACGTTGTGCACAGGGTGCACTACGCAGTCTCACTCGAGATATCTCTATGGGTGACTGCAATACCCATGTGTTTGCAGTCTAGGAATGAGTGGGGATGTGGGAGTGTATTCTACCTTTCTTTATGCCTTAAACTTGTTATTGATTAAAGTATTTCTAGGATTCATTCAATCATCTTTTATCCTTATGCATGCATGCTAATACATCCAGTTAATCATTCATTCATAAACTAATCATTGATAGAAAGTAAGAATTCAGTAAAACATCACATAGAACACATGATTTACCGTGGTTCACCCCCTCCTGGGATATGTCCGTCATCCACAAAGATTTGGCTTCTCCGCTCTTTTATTTAGTCTACTGCAAAATCTGGCGCTGTGTGCATTGTATATTCAATCATACAATCCTGATGAGGTTAAGGAACCTCTGTGAGGCGGAATAGATCACACCAGACTCCCCAACCTATGATATAACCCTCGAAATATACCTTACTTGACTCTTCTACAACTCAACATCTTTCAACAACAATTATCAACAATCTTTAGCCACTTAACCCACCGAACTCTAACCTAGACCTCCTCGGTTCTTCTTTTACTATTTTTCAGGCTTATAGTCATTAGAACCCTTATCAAAAACCCTAACCCTAACATGGTTAGGCTTGTTTGCCTCCTCGCCACATGGATTTTCCTCTTGCATGCTACTTTTCCTTCTTTTTCCTCATGCTGATTTCTTTCCCACTATCGCACGTGCTCCAAAATTAGATCTTTCCTCAAAATAGGCCTGCGCCCAACACCGCCTTCCTTAACAGAGTGGTTGAGGAGGATATTTATGTGGAGAATCTTGAGGGGTTTGATACCTTCAATAGAGACACACATGTCTGTAGGCTTAAGAGAGCTTTGTATGGGCTCAAGCAGGGACCGAGGGCTTGGTACGCTAGCATTGATAGCTACCTTCTCGAATCGGGCTTTACCAAGAGTGAAGCAAATCCAAACCTATACTACATTGTGGTTGAGGGGCAACCACTCATTCTTGTGCTCTATATGTAGATGACTTAATATTGTCAGGAGTAGATAGCCTGATCGAGGACTGGAAGGAGGACCTTGCATGTAAGTTTGAGATGAAGGATTTAAGGTTGATGCACTACTTCCTCAGATTGGAGGTTTTGTAGGGTGATGGTGAGACCTTCTTGGGACAGGGAAGATATGCAAAGCAGATTCTCAAGATATTTCACATGCAGGATTGCAGGGCCATGGCCACTCCTCTAGTCACCAATTGGAAGAAGGTGGACTCTAGTAGAGCCGCGAGGTTTGATGCCACAATATACATACAAATCATAGGTTCACTGATGTATCTCACTAACACATGAACCGACATATGTTTTTCACTTAACTAGTTGAGCCAGTTTATGGTAGAGCCCACCAAGATACATTGGGTTGTTGCTAAACATGTGCTACAATATCTTTGGGGCACAACAGATTGTGGTTTGTGGTACAATCATGTTGATGACGTGAGGCTTCATGGATTCACCGATGTTGATTGGGTAGGGGTTCCATTGATCATAAAATAATTTCGGGGTGTGATTTCAGTGTTGGTTCAGGTGTGGTTTCCTAGTTCAGCAGGAAGCAAAGATCAATTGCACTGAGCTCAACTAAGGCCGAGTATATGGCTGCCTGTGAGGCTATTTGGTTGAGAAAGATACTTGTGGGACTTTTTGGTCAAGGATTGGAGCCCATAGTCATACACTTTGGCAATCCGAGCTGCATTATGCTCTTTGAAAATCTAGTCTTTCATGACCACTCCAAACACATTGAGATCTTGTACCATCACATCAGAGACTATGTTCAGTGGGGAAAAGTAAAACTCTAGTACTTACCAACAAGAGAACATACAACATATATACTGACCAAGGCATTTCCAAGGTCAAGTTTCGTCTACTTCAGAGATAAACTTGGTGTAGTGCAAAACAACTTCCTCTCTAAGAGAGAGTTTTAGAATTGGAGTTAGAGAGGAAAGGGTTCACTAGATTTGGAGGTGCACCAAATCTGGCAGGGGACCCACCAGGAGGGGCCCAAATTTAATTGACCCTTCTCATGCTAAGATGACTTAAGAAAAATTATTTTTTCCTATAGTCATAAGGAAATCGATCTGATCCCTCCGCTCAGATATAATCTCAACCATTGAGATGTTTGGTGGGCCCAAGTCAATTTGTGAAGGGTGAAATAGGGTTTTGGGCTCATTTTGCACAAGTCGACTTGTTGGGTATGTGTTATATTCTTTGCATGACTAGCACTAGTGTTTTCTACATTTCACTAGGTCCGCGGGGTCAGTGCCCCCGATAATTTTATTTTTTCCTCGAAAAACATGTCACATTTTTGCCTCATTTTTCGTGTCGCCTCAATTTTCATGTCCATTTTTGGGTGATTTTTCGACACATGGTTTTTGCCGATGGTTTTCTATTTCCGGTTAAGGAATTAGGATTGTTGACTAATCCAGGTCATTGGGTTAGGGTTTTGGGTGCCGCTGGATCCTATGTGTATATTGTATTGTAAACAATGTATCACAATGAATGAATATAGAATATGCTGGTTTTCCCGGTTTGGGTTTCCAGGGGAAAAATCTCTGTGTAATGTTTGTATTTGCCATTTTATCTTTTATGTTCTTTTACTGAAAATCTATTTGCAGTAAATAATTGTACAAAGTTAAAATCTACATTTGGTATCAGAGCTTTGTTGGCTTCAGGGGGACGCCTTTGTGGTCAAGGGTTTGGCTCGGGACTGTGATAAGCCTTGTTATAGTGGGAGATCTGTGGCATTGATTTTTTAAGTGAAAAGAAATGGCTAGCAATTCGAAAATGGAGATCAATAAGTTTAATGGGAAAAGTTTGGAGCTCTGGAAGCTCAATATGGAAGATCTGTTGGTGGACAAAGATCAGTGGATCATGGTGGATCCAGGTACTACACTTACAGGAACTTCAACAGATGACTGGAAAAATTTGGATCGGAAGGAAAAGAGCACAATCCGACTGTGTCTCTCAGATTCAATATTACTGAGTGTGTTAGAGGAAGCTACAACCAAAGATTTATGGGATAAGTTGGGGAAGTTGTATCAATCTAAGTACCTAGTAAATAAACTATTCCTGAGAAATAAGTTGTATAATGTGAGGATGAGAGATGGAGACTCGGTGGCAGAGCATTTGAATGCCTTCAATACTGTGGGAAGTCAGTTAGTATCTGTTGAGATTAAAATTTCAGATGAAGATAAGTGTATCGGTTTACTGTGCTCTTTAACAAACTCGTGGGATAGTCTGGTTGTGGCCATAGGTAGTAATACAACTGCCTTGAAGTTTGATGAAGTGGTATCATCCTCGCTGTCGGAGGAGATGAGATGGAATAACATGGAAGGATAGAGTACAGATGCATTATTTCCAAGAGGATGCTCCTAGGAAATAAATAGATCTAAGTCCTCAAGTGAGACATCTAAGTCTAAGGGAAGATCCAAGTCTCTTGGAAATTTTGTAAAGGTATGTTGGAGATGTGGAAAAGAAGGGTTCTACAAGAAGCAGTGTAGATCCAAAGTTGAGAAAAAGAAGGGATTTGAAGAATATCCTTCTACAGAAGAAAAGACCTCCAAGGAAGGAGGAGGGGATGTGTACTTGGCTTCTTCAAGAACATATGCAAATCATGAGGCATGGTTAGTTGACTTAGGTGCATCCTTTCATATGAATCCCCATAGGGAGTGATCCTATGAATATGAAAGGTATGATGGATGTAATGTTTTCCTAGGTGATGACTTGACAATCATAATAATAGGTCGAGGAAAAGTCAAGTTGAGGCTCATAGATGGAAGGATTAGAACACTACTTGGTGTTCTTCACATCCCAGGATTGGCCATAAATTTGATTTCTATAAACAAAATGGATGGTGCAAGGGTAAAAACAATATTTGAAAAGGAAACCTGCAGGATGGTTCGAGGAGCAATGGTGCTGCTGAAGGGAGTTCAGTTTGGAACTCTATATAAGATGCAAGGAAGCACTATTAGTGATGGGTGTAATAGTGTTAATATTTTTGGTGTAGCTACGGAAAATATTCTTGTATATTTGTTTTAGTCAAACCTTTAAAAGGTTATTATAATTATATTGTACAAGTCGGCTCAACATAAATTATTATATTATTAGTATTTTACTTATAATTTAAAAAAGGCCCATTGTGGCTAGTCGACCCTATTTTATGGCTTAGTTAGGTCAAGAGTCATGTCTCTTGAAGAGACATTGTTGTGTATAAATAGAGGACAAGTATCCTCTCATTTTGAAACACACTCACACACTTCTCTTGTGCATCTTGGAGCGCATAAGAAGGTCTAGTGCACAAGTCTTAGAGACTGGTTCTTTTGGTGTTTTGGTCTTGGTCTTTCTTGGAGAGCTATAGCACATCATTGTACTAGTTGAAGGAATCTATATTGA
>ML800789.1:29397-80143 GCA_009831015.1 Picea engelmannii
CACACACTTCTCTTGTGCATCTTGGAGCGCATAAGAAGGTCTAGTGCACAAGTCTTAGAGACTGGTTCTTTTGGTGTTTTGGTCTTGGTCTTTCTTGGAGAGCTATAGCACATCATTGTACTAGTTGAAGGAATCTATATTGAATATTTGGTTGTTGGGTTTTCTCCCCCACGAGGGTTTCCTAGGATAATCTTTGTGTTCTATTGTATCTGTGATTGTCTATCTTTCAGTGATCCCACTACACTTTCTATTGGATTAAGTAATTGTAATTATGTAACTAGAAAAATTAAAATTCTAACATGGTGTTAGAGTAGGCCTGAATAGAAGCCAATTGCAGATCTAGAATTCTGAAAGGGAGCCATTTTCAGTCTACAGATAGTTGTCGGACAAACCAAGACCATCAGAAGGTAGGATGACTACCAGAACAAAGATCAATGAGAAGATATATGGAGTTGATAACTTCAGGGTCTGGAAGTACATAGTAACCCTCGTTCTTGAAGAGCATGAAATGGATATTTTCATTATAGAAGAGGTTCAATAACTTCGAGGAGATGAAGCTAAGGAAAAATATAAGAAGGACATGGTGAGAGCAAAAAGGATTATTGCAGACTCCATTAAGGACCACCTTATCCATCATGTATCATCATTATATTCTCCAAAGAAAATGATGGACACCTTAACTCCTCTGTTTGAGGGAAGCAACATAAATCGAAGAGTGACTTTGAGATATCAGTTGAAGAATGTGAAAATGCATAAGTCAGAAACCATTCACTCCTACTTCTCAAGAGTGAATCAAATCAAGGAGAAAATAGAAGCCATTGGTGACTCAGTAGAAGGAGAAGAGATGGTGATGACTACCTTGAATGGCCTCCCAAGGTCATGGGATGTATTCATCCAAGGAATTTGTTCAAGAAAGAAGCTTCCCAAGTTTAGTAGGATTTGGGAAGATTGTAACCAGGAAGAATCTAGGACAACTGCAAGAGAATAAAAGATGGCAGATGAAGATCAATTCCTAGCTTCTCACACCAGGAAAGGAAAGAACAAGAAGGGTCATTCTTTACCTAAGAAGTTTAAGATGGGTCAAAGAGACAAATCAAAGGTCAGATGTTACTGTTGTCAGGAATTGCAAAAATTTGTTAGGGATTGCCCCCTCATTATGGAAATTAAGAATAAGAAAGGAGGTAAGAGACATCAAGCTCACACAACTGAAGATGATGAGCCTCCCAAAAAGGTTGCAAAGAAAGATGAATCAAGTGATGAGGATTATGTTCTTATTTTATCCCTCACAAGTATTGTTACTCATGGAAGTGACACCTGGTTGATAGATAGTGGTGCTTCCAAGAACATGACAGACTATGAAGACTCCTTATCTAAACTTATTCATAAAGATTCACCTCACAAGGTGAAATTGGGTGATGACTATCAGTATCCAATCAAAGGTGTTGGAGAAGCTTCCTACAAATTAAACTCAGGAAAGCCAATGAAGATGAAGGAAGTTCTCCATGTTCCAAGTTTAAAGAAGAATCTTCTCTCAATTTCAACATTGGAAAAGAAAGGATTTAGAGTAGAATTTATTGATCGTCAAGTTCTTATGTGGCCTAGAGGGAAGACCCTTGATGATGCAGTAGTGATTGGAGTTGAAGAAGGAGGATTCTACAAATTAAAAGGACATTCATAATCTGCAATGGTTCATGATATTGTGAATCCCAGTGAGCTATGGCATATGATATTTTCTTACCTACACTACAAATCTCTTCCGGTTGTAAGAAAAATGGTGATAGGTATTCCATAAATCCAAGCAGAACCAGATGGTGTGTGCAAAGGATGTGCACAAGGCAAGAACGTGAAGCACTCCTTTCCCAATAGCGATATAGAGCCAAAGGAGTTTTGGACATCGTGCATTCAGATGTATGTGGACCGATACTGACAACTTCACTAAGTGGGTATGTATATTATGTATCTTTCATTGATGATTACTCACGTAAAAAATGGATTTATTTGTTAAAAGCAATTAATGGAGTTTTTGGAAAATTCAAAGAGTTCAAGGATCTGGTAGAAAACTTGAGAGAGTGGAATATAAAGACCTTGCAATCAGACAATGGAGGTGAATTCACCTCAGAAGAATTCAAGGAGTATTGCAAGGAAGTTGGGATTAAGATGGATATTTCTACTCCCTATAACCCTCAACAAATTAATGGAATAGCTGAAAGGAAGAACTGGACAATCATGGAAGCAGTAAAGGCCATGATCCATGATCAAGATCTTCCTATGCATCTGTGGGAAGAAGCAACGAAGATGACAGTGTATGTGCAAAATAAAAGTCCTCACAAGGTGCTTGAAAACAAGACACCCAAGGAAATGTTTTCAGGAGAGAAGCTAGAAGTCAACCATTTTAGAATATTTGGCTGCCCTGTATTTGTTCACGTCCCCAAGGAAAAGAGGAAAAAGTTGGACCCTTCCGGACGGAAGGGCATATTTGTTGGTTATAATGACACATCAAAGACTTACATGATATACATTCACGGTCATCGAAAAGTGGAGATCAACTGAGATGTAACCTTCGATGAGGATGCATATTTCAGTAAATCCAAACAAATCCATGCAGAAGAGGCAAATGAAGAAGATAATGAAGTTCCTAAAGTTCCAGAGGCAGTTGAACAAGAGGAATTCATTCCATAGGATCATGACATGGTAGAACCTCAGAAACCAACCAAGATACCTTCTTGCAAGAGAAGACCATCTTGGGCACAAGAGCTTATCAGAGATGCAGAAAGAATTTGTGCCCTAGAGAAATATTTTAGGGAAAGTAAGAAGCCAAAGCCGTATTCCAGCTACGTGGCATGCTTGTGTGACATATTGGATGCATAACCTTCCAGTTATGAAGAGGCTGCAAAAAATCAAGTATGGAAAGATGCCATGGCAGAGGAATACGAGTCCATTATGCATAATGATGTCTGGGATGTGTTTCCCAAACCAAAGGAAAAATCTGTGTGAGTTCGAAATGGATCTACAAGATGAAACATACAACTGATGGAAGTATTGAAAAATATAAGGCAAGATTTGTGGGCCAAGGTTTCTCTCAGAAGGAAGGGATTGACTATGAAGAAAATTTTGCTCCTGTAGCAAGATATACCTTGATCATGACTATAATTTCATTGTTCTCTATGATAAAATGGAAGGTGCACCAGATGGATGTAAAGACAACCTTATTGAATGGTGAAATAAAAGAGGAAGTTTATGTGGAGCAACCACTTGGATTCAAGACACATGGTAGGGAGATTCATGTGTGTAGATTAAAGAAGGCTTTATATGGATTGAAGCAGTCACCTAGAGCATGGTATGGTAGGATTGACAATTTTCTGATGAGCTTGGGTTTTACCAAGAGCAGTGAAGATCCTAACCTTTACTTTAAGGTTGAGGATGGTGAATCGATGATTCTACTGATGTATGTAGATGACCTGTTTCTAATAGGTGCAGAAAAGATCATCACTAAATGTAAGAGAAAATTGATTGCAAAATTCGAGATGAAAGATTTAGGAATGATACACTACCTCTTGGGACTAGAATTTTGGCAGAGATTAGATGAGATTTTCCTAAATCAAGGAAAATATGTTGTGGAATTATTGAAGAGGTTTGAGATGTTGGACTGTAAGTCCATGGTTACCCCGATGGTATCAAATCTTAAGTTGTTGCAGGATAAAACTTCAGAGATTGTGGATTCTACCTTATACAGGAAGATAATGGGATCATTGATGTATTTGACGAACACAAGACCGAATATATGGTTTTTTGTGAACACCCTGATTCAACATTTGGAGCATCCCAGACAGGTTCATTTGGTTGCAACAAAACATGTGTTGATGTACCTTAAGGGTACTCTAGATCATGGTCTCTGGTATATATCTGACCATGAGTTTGGATTGTATGGATACTCAGATTCAGATTGGGCCAACAATATTCCTGACCAGAAGAGCACTTCCAGATACTGTTTCAGTATTGGCTCCAGTATGGTCTTGTGGAGCAATAGAAAGCAGTCATGTGTGGCACTCAGTACGGTTGAAGCTAAGTATGTGGCAGCATGTGCAGCGAGTAGAGAAGCGGTATGGATTTAAAAGCTGTTGTCTGGGTTATTTGGTCTTAGATCGGAGGCGACCTGCATTTGGGGTGAAAACCAGAGTTGCATGCAGTTTTTAAAGAACCCGGTGTTCCATGGTAGGTTGAAGCATATCGATATCATATACTACGATATCAAGGATATGGTACAGAGGGGAGAAATGAGGCTCCAGTTCATGACTACTGAGGATCAGGTTGTGAATGTGTTCACCAAGCTGTTGTCGAGGATGAAGTTTGAGTACTTCAGGGACAAGCTTGGTGTGGTCCCTCTTTAGAGGGATTGACAGGTGGAACTCATACAAGATGAAAAAGGGATGGAATTGAGTATGGAAAAATCTCATCCAGCATGAAAAAGGGATGGCACTGAGTTTGGTGGGTCTCATCCAGCATGAAAAAGGGCTGGTACTGAGACATGAGTGCACGTGATCAAGTATTGATGCATCGTAGGGAGTGGATGTCCTGGGAACATGCTGTAGCTATTGAGAGATACCCACAGACCTTGGTTGCATGGGTTGAAGTCATGTTACACTATGGATATCCGAGGATGTATAGATTCACATGTTCAACAGTCAATGGATGTGAGCTCGTGTGGTATCAGACTTGGAGTCTGTGTCTGGAAAGAATACCTTCCTAGTTAAGAGGGAGTGTTAATATTTTTGGTGTAACTACATAATATATTCTTGTATATTTGTTTTAGTCAAACCTTCAAAATGTTATTATAATTATATTGTACAAGTCGTCTCAACATAAATTATTATATTATTGATATTTTACTTATAATTGTAAAATCCCTATTGTGGCTAGTCAACCCTTTTTTATGGGTTAGTTAGGTCAAGAATCACGTCTCTTCAAGAGATACTGTTGTGTATAAATAGAGGATAGGTTCCTCTCATTTGGACACACACTCACACACTTCTCTTGTGCATATTGGAGCACATAAGAAGGTATAGTGCACAAGTCTTAGAGACTGGTTCTTTTAGTGTTTTGTTCTTGGTATTTCTTGGAGAGCTATAGCGCATCATTGTATTGGTTGAAGGAATCTATATTGAGAAATTTGGTTGCTGGGTTTTCTCCCCCACAAGGGTTTCCCGGGATAATTTTTGTGTTCTATTGTATCTGTGATTGTTTATCTTTCAGTGATCCTACTACAATTGCTATTGAAGTAAGTAATTGTAATTATGTAACTAGAAAATTTAAAATTCTAACAAATAGTTCAATTGTTCTTGATATTGGAGTTGAAGAAGAAAGAACTCCTACAGTCTCTGTAGAAAAGGTTATGCCGTGGCATCAAAGACTGGGGCATATCGGAGAGAAGGGTCTTCGACTACTACACAGTAAAGATATGGTTGAAGGTATGTCTAACTGCTCTCTGGATTTTGATTTATGTGAACATTGTGTATATGGGAAGCAAAATCGGGTAAGATTCCCCTCTTGTGCAACGAGGGCAGAAGGAATTTTACAGCTAGTTCATAGTGATGTGTTTGGACCTTTGTCGATTCCATCATTGGGAAAATCTGTGTACTATGTCTAATTTATAGATGACTTCTCGAGGAATACTTGGATATATTTCCTCAGGAAGAAATTTGAAGTCTTTGACAAGTTTAAAGAGTTTAAGGTTCTTGTTGAGAATCAAATAGAGAAAAAAATTAAGGTGTTGAGGACAGATAATGGCAGAGAGTTCTGCGGGGATGAATTTGAAGAATTTTGTAAGAAGTGTAGTATAGAAAGGAAAAAGACTACTCCATATACACCTCAACAGAATGGAGTTGTAGAAAGGATGAACATGACGCTGATGGAAAAAGCAAGGTGCAT
This sequence comes from Picea engelmannii, assembly GCA_009831015.1. Lineage (NCBI taxonomy): Eukaryota > Viridiplantae > Streptophyta > Pinopsida > Pinales > Pinaceae > Picea > Picea engelmannii. The sequence continues at coordinate 35,323 of ML800789.1, forward strand.
TCTAAGTGGTGCCAGAATAGGGCAAGAATTCTAGGCAAAGGCAGTTGGTACTATATGTTACCTGGTCAACAGATCACCCTCATCAACATTGGATGACAAGACTCCACAAGAGTTATGAACTGGTAAGAAACCTTCTCTCACACATCTCAAGGTATTTGGTTGTGAGGCCTATGTTCATGTTCCAAAGGAAAACACGAGTAAGCTAGATAAGAAGGCTGAAACATGTATCTTTATTGGGTATAAAAATGGTCTCAAAGGTTATAAGCTTTGGACCTAGAAACTAAGAAGGTTGTGTATAGCTGAGATGTGGTATTTAGAGAAATGAAGGATGTTGTTAAACAAAAAGTCCTACCAAGTAAGGAAGAACCAAAGAAAATAGAGTTTGATTTAAAGGATGATGAATCAGACTCTACATAAGAACATGAATCAGAAGAAGAAGATCCTCATACTCTAGTATTGAGGAGATTGGTTCGAGAAAGAAGGCTACCGGAAAGGTATACTTCATCTGATTTCCATTCAAATTTTGCTTTGTCTATTACTGATGATAATCCTAGAACTGTCAGGGAGGCAGTGGATTCAGAGGATGGAAAACTATGGAAAAAATACCATGGATGAATAAATGGAAGCCTTGGATAAGAATGAGGCTTGGGATCTAGTGGAGTTGTCGACTAGAAGAAATCCCATTGGTGGAAAATGGGTATTTAAAACGAAGTTGAATGTAGAAGGCAAAGTGGAGAAATACAAAGCTCAGTTAGTAGCAAAGGGTTATTCCCGGGTTGAGGGAATTGATTTTGGTGAGATTTTTTATCCTGTTGCCAAGTTAACTTCTATAAGATTTTTTTTATCTGTTGTTGTTGCATTTGATTTTTAAGTAGAACAAATGGATGTGAAGAGAACATTCCTACATGGGGATATGGAAGAATAAATCTATATGAAACAACCAAAAGGATTTGCTGTGAAGGGAAAGAAGGAGCTGGTATGCAAGCTAAAAAATTCCTTGTATGGTTTAAAAAAATCACCAAGGATGTGGTATCAAAAATTTGATACTTATATGCTCGGACTTGGCTTCACAAGAAGAAAAGAGGATGATTGTGTGTATTTTAAATTAATTGGTGATCATTTGATTTATTTGGTCTTGTATGTGGATGACATGTTGCTGATAGGAAACAACAAGGAGATTATCCAGGATGTGAAAACACAGTTGTCCTCTAAATTTGACATGAAGGATCTCGGTGCTGCAAATTTCATTTTGGGCATGGAAATTAAAAGAGATCGGAAAAAGAGGAAACTCTGGTTAAATCAGAGAAATTGTGTCGAGACAATATTGCAGAGGTTTAATATGCAGGAATGTGAACCAATCAAGGTCCCTATTCTTGTTGGTGTAAAGTTACCTGCGGATCAATGTCCCAAGACACAGGAAGAGGAGGAGGACATATCTCGTGTTCCATATGCGAGTGCAATTGGCAATTTGATGTATGCAATGGTTTGTAGTAGATCAGACTCCATGAGGTAATGAGTCTGGGTATCATGGTATGTGTCACTCTGATTTTCAAAGTATTTGAATACGTTGCACTGAAATCTCTTTTTTTTCATAACGTTTTCTTAGAAATTATTCTCTTTAACTTGTCTTACCTGGGGGGGGGGTGACATAATGCCCTAGTAAGTTGTTTCCCTTTAGGATGAGCTGCCAATTACCCTTTTTCATCATTATCCCTCTCATCTTCCCCTACCTTGGTTTGGGCATTGGGTTTGCCACACTAGGAAGGGTTGTATCTTACCTTGTGGGAAGAAGGGGCTAAAGTCCCAAAGTGTAAAAGTAGTTGGAAAGAGTTAAAATCCAAAGAAAAACCTTTGAGATGATTCGCCTAGGGATTCCTGAGAAAGCAATAAAAGGCTTCTCAATAAGAAAAGGGGACCCATAAGATAAATTAAAACTCAAGGTCTAGTTGGTGGATAGGAGGTCTCATCATGAGTCGGCCTATTAGGTCTATGGGCATATAGTGGTATGACACTACCATCTATATGGTCACCAAACTAGGGTAGTGGCTCTTGGTGGCATAGCCAAGAGAAAGGGGGTCTCATCACGAGCCAAACTTCTCATTTCCGTGAAGTGGTTGTGGGTAACACTTTCATGACTGATCACCATGCCATGACAGTGTCCCCCAACTATTCTCTTGAAAAGAAAAAAGAAATAAGAAAAAGAATAAAAGGCATTGAATGGGCTAGGAAACAATGGCATCCATGAAAAGGTGCATCTCGCCCTCTACAGAGGCACCCACAGGCAAGATCTAGATTTCCATGTTATGACTGCACCCTTTGCCCCAACATTCCCCCTGCACCATTTAACACACTTACATGACATAGATTGGTATTAACCTGGGAAACACCCCAAACTTGAGGAGGATTAGCCCAATAGGACATCCTGAGACCCTCTCCAAACCTAACTTGTTGAACTACATAATGTCTTTGAGCATTTGTATGGGTAAAGGGGGGTTTGATGCATATGTTTGGGTAATTTAATTATTGGATGTGATTGCCATTGTTATGATCCCTGTGACTTATGAGCCGATGGAGGGAGTATTTGTTGTTTCTGCAGGACCATGCCCGATGGATAGGTACATATGGGGAGATGATTAGCTCGGACCTCCATGGGGCTGAAAGCCTAGCAGATGGATGCTGTGATCCCAACCAGGGGCAGAGAGACACCAGAGGATGGTACCAGGAAGAAAGAAGGGCATTTTCCCTGAGACACTCTAGAAGGCTTAGACCCAGGGGGGTCTTGCCCTTCCACCATGACATTGGCCCTTGAAGGCCCTTGATGTCATCATGTTGACCCTTGACGTCATCCAGTCAGGGTTTGGCATTTATGAGGACTGTTTGGTGCTAGTTGGCACATGTGGCAACATTTGAGGCCTCTATAGGCGAAGCGTTTTGCATTTGAGGCCTAGCGTTCCATGCTGGGGGTATAACGTCACCCTAGAAGGAAATGATGTCATCTTTAAAGGTGAAATTAGGGTTTTAATTATTGAATTTGTGTAAAAAATGGATTTTTGATGTAATTTGGCCATGCCGTCTTTTAATGACCTAAATTATAATTAAAGGTCATTGATATTGTATAAATAAGAGATAAAATTCTCATATTTTTTCGTCATTGACTCATCACACAAGTGGTGGTCTGAAATTCATCCCTATTTAAGGGTTATTGGCTGAAATTTAGTGGTGCACACTTCTTGGAGGAGGCATTTCTTGGTGTATTTGGAAAATTTTCATGTGGAGGATATTCAACTAGGGTTTTTGCTTGATTATTCTTGGTGAAGTAAGTGGAAAATATGCATTTCTTTATTGTGAATGAATGCTTATGGTTAATTTACTTGTTTCATGTCTAAGATTATGAAATTGCTTGCTTGAACCATAGGAGAAAGCCATATGTTACTATTTTTTTCTCTATAATCTTCCATGTGCTAAAATTTCTTGAAAGGAACCCATCTTGAAGTAAATAATAGAGCCCTACCATTGTAGCACTCTAGTAACCCTACTTCCTTTCCCATTGTATATTTTATTACAATTTGTTCAAGGAAAAGAGAAATCGAAAGGGCCTAACCTTTGTTACTTTCTAGCAATTATCTCTAGGAGTTGGATTTTTGAGGCCTTGGGATACCAACACCTTTCTTATCTTCTCCATCCCTTTGAAATAACATTATCATTGCTATTTTTCCTCTAAGATTTGTTTCTTCCATTATTGACTCCATTACCCTAGAAAGGCACTAGTCTACCACCTACAAGTGTTGATTGATCAAATAAACACTCAAACCTTTATCTTTGAAGCTTTTACTGACATTTTCTAACCCTAAAATAGACTAACTCCTTAGCTAACTTGTTGTTGTTGCAAAAAATTGCTACAACCATACAAACATACATTGATTGGATACATTTTCCTACATAACTTCCACTTAACTCATTCAAAACTCAATTGTGATAATTGCTAGTCAATCTGCTAAGTAAGTGCTAACTTTGTGTGGTGTTTTCTTGCACTTTTGACCATTAGAATTTGCTGATGTTGCAAAATATTGCTACAGCCATCTAATTGCAGCAAATTCTCTGCAAAAGTGATCTATTTTTCTAGCTAGACATTTCCAAACTTGCTTGTAACAATATTTTATCATTCAACTAGGTTAAAGCCATTACTTCTTGTTATTTTCAAGCACTTTTAAGGCACAATTCTTATGGATGTTATAAAATATTAATTGTTGTTGTAAACTATTGTATTTCTGCAAATTCATATCAACTAGCTTACTTTTTGAAGGTTCATTGTCTTATGAATCACTAACAATCATTTTAGTACTTGGAACATGCCCCTTTGTTCTTTGTTGTCTTGTTCTGGGAAGGTACACAGAATTATTTATTTGCTTCATCTCTATAAGACATAAAGAACCCTTTGATCTGAGTGATTGTTGAGAGGGGAAGGGTTTCCTTGTGATTACTTTCTTTATCCTTCTCAAACCCCCAAGTCACCGGGGATGTCTCCCTAGGGGTAGTCTTGACATACTCCTAAATAGAAATGGATCTCCTATTAAGGTGACAGTGACAGGTTATTCCCATTTACACCAATTATGTACCCACTTTCCTTGGACTTTGGGGCAAGTACAAATTTGCGATAACATTTTGGCGCTGTCACAGGGGAACACTAAGTCAATATTCCTCAAAGACGACACTTTTTCGGTAAGCCTTTTTCTCCAAAAGTCTTTATCTAACAAATATTACCTGGCGACTCCACTGAGGATGATCCCCTCATCCCTTTGATAGTTTCAAGAAAATTATTTGGCGACTCCACAAAGCTCAAGGAGGTATACCAATCCTCCCAAGTCCTTTATAAGAAAACCTCCCCAAAACTCTCCTATAGTGAAATCATTGTTTGGAGGCAATCTTCCTTTAAACACAATGTCTAGCATAGGAACTTAGACTGTTAATCCAAACCAAGATAATAACCAGAAACAATGGTGATCCAATATTTTCAAACCATTAGACATGAAAAACATACCAGGATACCCTAGGAAAATTCTCTCGAGGTGTTACGAGGAAAATCTCTCTATGGCTACGGGTAAACCACAACAGATGGAAATGACTGTAGAAATCAAATCTAATCTCAGAAATGGTATATAAGAAAATATGCTAATGAGACAAGATAAAGAGCCTACCTCGTCCAGACGTTCGATGAAGTCCATCGTTGAGCACTTGACTCAAAGCAATACACCTAAAACTTGTCCTCAACAACCAAGGAACGCAAGCATATGATGATAATATATAAGGTTAGCACATTCAATAGCATAATCCATCAACATTCATAACAAATATGCCCATGGAATAACAATTCAAATATTTGCAAGATATTAATTGGATGAGAAAAGAGTATTTCTATTAAAATGTAATCAACAGAAGTGAATGAATTACAAACTTCTATGTCGACACGGTTCATAACCGAGAAACTAAGTCCCTTCCAGCTGGGCCTCCACCACTTCAATCCTCCACCAAAGACAACCTCATATAAGAGAGACAATGAGGTTCTCAATCAAGTAGGGAACTAGATATTGGGGGCTAAACAATGTGTTCAGACTTAAAAGGATAAAGGGATGCAAACTCAATATGAAGTGAATAATTTCTCCAGAGTAACTTTGCTCCCAAAGTTAAATTCTTCTCCTCTTCCACAGCTTTGATATAACCCATTTATATCCTTCAAGTGGAACTGAAGGGACGAGTCAGACCATTTCCAGTATATGGAAGGTCAAGGATCATGGATCTCATGACGTGACATGGAAAATTGACACCATTTTTCATTTTTTGGCACAAAACCCAATGTACATGGGCTGTAATGGTGCAACCTGTGTATACGCATGTTGTATAATAGTTAGGGCATGTATATGTGGAAATTTTTTTTTTTTAGCTCTAGGATTTGCAAAAAGGGACTTCAAGTCTGCATAGGGAAATGGAAAAAGGCCTTCTAAGCAAATTTGCATAGGGTGAGGCAAATCTTGATATAACAGATGCCCCCTTATGTGTGAGGTCAGAGGAGTATTCGTGATGGCCGAAATACATTATAATACCTAGAAGTGGAGTAATGGGGACCCAACTGGAAGAACTAGGTGCTCATAAGAATATTACAATCTGCACTGACTTTGCGCACATGGCTGCCAATTTGAATTACACTACAGATCCATGTGAAAATATACCAAAAAATGACGTTCATGGCCATGGGTAGGAAATAAAAAGTTGGCTACATGCCAAAGGCTGTCATAGTCACGAACAAGGCCCAGTAAAACCAACCTCAAAATCAATCTGAAGATATCTGTATACAATGGAGTACAATCTGACCCCCCATGATCACTGAAGTCACATAGGTACTGGTCCAATGAGAGATAGAAACAACTCAGGAAAGTTGTGACTATGAACTGATGTCTTCAAAGTCTTCTACAGGTTCTGCCAAAGGTGCAAGTCTACATCGTGTGAATAAACGATTTGAGGTCGAACACAATGAGACTTCATTTGATGACCGGTCATTAAGGTATACCGTTAACAAACGCGAGACAACCTACCGATAATGAAAGTAGGTATCAAGGCATCAAGTACATTCTTACAAGTATGAATAAAGGTGTCAGGGTCGAACACTTGAAGAATCCATCGTTCAGGAGACATTGATGTATTCCCAAATGTCGATGGCGGGAGAACTTGCCACTAATGACTGCAAGTCTCGAGGTACTCATAGGAATCTAGGTCTCGCTTCCAGAATAGATGGTCTGAAGTTGATGGAAAGAAACCCGTTGAAAGGAGAGAATTGAGTCATCTCTCATCATTTAGCACAAGGTACAAAGCAGTAGCTTGATTATTTGGAGGAAATTAGATGAAGAATATGTTCATGAACCAACGACCCTGTGCGTCTTTCACATGTACCGGATGCAAGCGGGACACTGAAAAAGACTCTTTGAATAACATCCAATAAGGAAAACTGTTGAAAAAGGAGAGGAAGCCACCAATAAGGATAATGGAATCCAAGACACTGCACGAATCCCAATGTGTGAATATATTTCTTGCCGTCAAACACAAGGGAAACCCCCCAGTCAATGCCCAATGATGAAATTTCAACTGTTGGGTTCAAGGTTACCTACCAATGATGAAAGTAGGACTAGGGTGCACGATAGGACTACAATTCATGTAACTTTGAGACAAACTGAGGGTATGGCCAACATGCAAAGTCAATATTTCTGAGGAATGGCCGACACAGGTTGATAGACATCCTTTGAATAAGAGCATGAGACATATGAACGACTCTGGTAGCATAAAATCGATGATGAAACTTTGAGATGCAGGAGGCATCAATCAAACTCTCCATAGGGACTGGAAGAGTAACTAGTAGAGGGAGTAAACTCTACGTAACAAGCTCAACTTCCTAAGGTCATGCGAAACCCACAATTTTGATTACATGTGGACTCAAAAATTTTGTGCTCTGTTCAAAGGCGACACGACTGCTGCCAATATAAGATAATATTCTTTTACCGCCCATGCTTTTTTTTTTCATAGTTAAATGAATGCTATGATACAAAGGAGGAAATGAGTGTCGCAAGTAAGAAACTAGTTCTAGCAGTGGAACATACCTATGCTCAATGCAAGGAGGTGCATGCGGGATATGGATACTCGGAGGAATGTTTCCTCGTGTGTATAGGGTTTCAAGTTGCAAATGATATAAACAAGGCTCTACTTGGCTGATGATGCAAACTGCTGAGGTGAAGGGATTATAATGCAAAAGTGAGAACTGACAATAGGCTTAATACTGCAAGCAAGAGAGTGAGATGCAATTACAAGTTAATGACAAAATATGTCCTTTTTCGTAATCTTAGTCTACTTGGTTTGGAAAAGGGATAAACTTACACCAAATAGACATCCTTTCAAATCCAATTTACGAGTGTGAAAGAGACAATTTCACTCGACAATCTTTTTTGCTTTTTGAGAGAGTCAGAAAAGAGCTTAAATATGGCTCGTTGGGAGTCCTCTAGGTATAGGTCAACATGTTTATGAGTAATAAATGAGGTTCAAACATAAATTCATGTATTAGCTATAAGGGACTCCTGATCCTATAGACAAAAATATTTGCATGGGCACCGAATGAAGCAGGGGATCTAACTATGGTACCCATGTTTGGTAAGTCTCTACCATTCGATAACGACACTTCTAGTTGCAGATAGAAGGTTTTGTGTCACTATTAAATGGGTTCGTACCTAAGGCATATGAGATGCAGTCATAGGATGATGCAAGTGTGCATGATGGATTGGGTACCTATCCTATATGCTAGGTGACGAAAATACCTGTCCAAAGTTACGAACGAGTGACATGGCATTGAAAACCACAAGAATCCCTGGACAAAACCACCAAAACCAACTCCATCCACTGTCGTATTAGTCCATTAGGCCAACATATTGTATGAAACTATGTAAAGTGGGTAAAAATTTGCTATCAATAGTAAAAAAACCAAATTTACTATACCATTTGTATTTTTTATCCAAATAGTGTATTTTGGACCAAATTGCCTCTGAATTTCAACTGTTGATTGCGGGAGATACGAGCGAAAAAATTGACAACCGTCTGGATGAGGTAATTCATCTTGCTCCCCTCTTTCTTTCTAGTGGATTAGAATTTTTAATTAGGCTCATTTTTAAAGTTATTTAGGGCACAAATTAGAAACTAAGGTATACGCGGGCTACAAATCACCGGGTCGCGTATACGCATACCTATACACGACTATTTGCAAAAAAACTAGCATATAAGTAGCCCTATACACGACTATTTACAAAACAACCAGTGTATAAGCAACCCTATATGCGACTGTGTACACTGTAGATCGCGTACATGTCCGTGGATAAGGTTTATTAAATGTTGCTAACTCAAAAAATGGTTTGAATCTTGTAGGATGGTGCTAGAGTGGAGAGAAAGAGAGAATGAAGAGGTGGATGGTGCAGTGGAGAGAGATCCAGGGGCCCAGATGGCCTTAAAATGATGTGGGATATACAAGTTTTGGGCTCTCAAAGGTATGAGGGCTCAAGTGAGACTGCTTCAGCTACTTGTGAACTACTTGGATCCGGATACCGAGACCTTCAACCTTGATGGACAACCATTAAGGATTGAAGTTGAGGACATCTACTTCTTGATGGGATTGTCGCTTCGGGGGTGAGGTGGTCAACCTCAAAGCCCGAAGAGTTGGGATTGGCCTGAACATAGAGGATTACATAGCCACTCATTGTATTGTAGGGACTGAGAAGGTAGGAATCCAACTCCCAATCAGAGCGATCAACAATATGAGTCTCAAGATTGTTGTCTTAGTGCTGACACAGATCACAGGGTCGACCTATTTTCACCAGGCATCGAGGCCACTTATGTTCTATTCAGTGGAGTGCTTGTGACCCACAGTTTACGACTGGTGCACCTCATTGCTAGCCAACATGAAGAGCCAGTTGACAAACTGCAAATTGGGTAGAGAGAGGAACTTTGGGTTCATGTCTATCCTTTGTAGTTTTTTCTTTGAGCGGGTTCTAGGCTTGGGCCCTAGAGTTGAGATTTTTCCGCATGGACCTTGCGATCCAGCTTTGGCACGATGGATTGAGGTGATGAGGCGGCAGGGGGTGGTAGGGTGCCAACACCCTAAAACGATGAGTTTTTCTTCTGGTGGAGTCGATAGGTGATGGATCTAGAGGACTACCCTTACGCATGGATTGAATTTAGAGGAGATCCGGACATACCGTTACCACCAGGTTTCACCTACAGAGACATAGGTATGCCAAAGTTTTTTGAATATTTCATTTTTTTGTATTTTTGTATAAGAGAACAAAAATATTTTTGGATGATGTCAAGTACTAACTAAACATGTGTGTGATGAAGACGTGGGTCCATGACAGTCTTTCATACTTCCATGACACTGACGGAGGCATCGGGGGGATGAGCCAGCGGGAGGGGATGCTAATAGAGTGCTTCAAAATATGTAAGGAAACCTGTCTCGTTTGATGCAGAGGATTCCCATGGTTCAGGTGGAGAATCTGTCAGAAGTGATGTAGTGGTAGATGGTAGGTGTGCCCCATGCTTGGGTACAAATCTTTCAGTGTCTCACAAACACCATAGTATGCTATCATGACACTCATCTGGCGCCACATGCGTAGATTTCGTGATTATCGTATGATCGACTGTATATATTTTTGAGGGTGTCAGCCCCAATTTTGTACTATAAGATCATATTTTTTGGAGAGATGAAATATATATAAAAACATTGATCTTCGACTTTACTTATGTTACAATGTATATATTGATGAACATATTTTATTTTCTTTAGTTATGTGACAAATTCCAATCTAAAACAAAATTAGCATATGCATCAGATACATAATTAGAACTTCTAGGTATGTGATGATAAGTAATCAAATCAGAATGTCGTTCTAAAAGTCGTACCCATAAGAATTGTCAGAGTAGAGTAGGGTCTCACACATGGTAATTGTCATTCAAATGACATACTACTAACTAGGAGTCCAGGTGAACTTCTAGTGAGTGAATACCATGTGAAATGGCATCGTGTAAAATTTCTATAACAACATTATACTCGGCCACATTATTCATGGATGTCCCTAGGCAAACACCACCTGAAGACACCAATAGAACCTCGGGTGAGTAAACAACCCAAGCGGTGGAAGCCAAGTTCCGTGTATGACAACTGGCCCCGTCTGTGAATCCTAAGTAGACCGAAGACACCATTGACATCTGCCAACCAAGGAAAAACTTGATAAGCAAGCTGAAGATAAAAACAAAGGGAAAATATATATACACTAAAATACATTAGTATACAAAGAGTTACACCCAAGCTTGGGGCTAAAGCGTAATATATTTTCAAATAGAGCCCATTCATGGGCTTAACCAACATGTTCCCTTCATAATATTCTAATTCATAGGCTCCTTTTTCTAAGACAAGTCGCACGATATAGGGACTGTGCCACATGGGTTTGAACTTGCCTGCCCCTAGTGGTTCTTTGGCTTGATCATATAGAAGGACCAAGTCACCCTCAACGTACTACCAAGGATAGATAGACTTATCATATTGGACCTTGACACATCTTTTATTCTCTTCGATAACCGTGTAGGCATCTCGACGCTGCTCATATAGACTCTTTAGGTGTACGAGGTGTTGTTGGAGATCAAACGTGTTAGGTAGGAGCACAGTTTCCAATATAAGAGAAGGGATTTCACATTTAATAGGTAATATTGACTCCACATCGTGCACTAACTGGAAAGGAGAAAAATGGGTGGAAGTATTAACCGAGGTTTGGTATGCCCAAAGTGATGGATAAAGCATGATATGCCGGTTAGATTTTCTCTGGCTGACAGTTTTATGAAAAATGGTCTTAATAGACTTGTTTACGACCTCTACTTGTCCATTTTCCTGAGGGTAGTAAGGGGAAGAATGACCATGTTTAAACCCCATTTTTGATGCTAGTTCTTCCATCATTTCATTTTGAAAGTGACTGCCATGATCAGTGACAATCTCACTTTGGATTCCAAACCTGGATATAATTTAATTGAATACGAAGAAGGCAACAATCTTACCATCAAATCTAACTGTAGGCATGGCCTCGAGCCACTTAGTAAAGTAGTCTACAACCAGAATAATGTACTGATGCCCCCCAGCCAAAGTTGGGTTGCAATCCACAAAATCCACCCCCCACTAGGTGAAGGGACCGATGATAACGACTGGATGGAGAGGGGCTGGATGCGAGTACATTTTCCGAGTGAACACCTAGAAAGGGTGACTCTTCTTAACCACTTCGATGCAATATTTAAAAACAGACGGCCAAAAATAACTAGCTCACAAAATTTTCTGGGCTATCACAAGCTTGAATAGACGACCACCACAAGCCCCACTATGGAATTCATTTAGAATAGACTCAGCTTCTTCATGAATCAAACAACGACGCAAGATATTGTCTACTCCTTGACGATAGAGAGTGTCATCGATGATAAGGTAATTCTTAGCTTGGTATCGTATACACCGTCAGTCATCTCGCGAGAGATGTTGAGGGAACTTCAAAGTTTGAAGATAAAAAATATATATATCCATACTAGGGGTCTGACGATGAGACAAGGAAAATGTGTTCATCCACAAATGAATCAAAATGAATAACATCCTCATCTAACCGAGGGAATTCATATATTAAATCTGCAAAAACTAGTGATTTTTTGGACTTCACAGAAGCAAAATCGAGATCGAATTCTTGTAGAATGACAGTCCATTTATTGTACTTTCCTCCTATGATACACCTAGTAAGGATGTTGGCAGGTTTATAGGCAGAGTGTGCTTGTCATTGATGTCAAGAAAAACAACAATGATGGCAGGTTTACAAACATAGTGTACATGGCAAGAACAACAACTAGCAGCGAAGGCACAGAAGAAGAAGATCAAGAAGATGAGAAGGAATAGCACAGAGTTGCACGCAGAATGCAAGTGGGCGCCAGGGCTGAGGTGAAATCCATTACCAAAGCTCATTAAGAGATAGCGTTCCCAAAAACGCAGACGAGGTTCAAGTCATTAAGGCTTGCAGAAGGATCAAAGGTCGTGGCCTTTGACACTTAAAGGTTTGAGAAAGCCAAAGCTCAGGAGGAGGAGCAATAGTGGCCATTGGATCACCAATATAGAATACCCGATGGCTGTTAGAACAAAATCCATATAGGAGGAGCACACAAAGAAGGAGATTAGACCTCAGTCGTCAGATCGGAGCGCGAAGGACTAGCAACTATTAGATCCAGTATAACTACGAAGAGGATAATGGGCAAGAGCCATCCTTCAACTCCGTGAAATACAAAGTCACGAAATGATCCTGACCATTGGAGCTAGAGGACACGTGGCGAGCGATTGGAATTTCACTGACTCGCAAATTGGAGAAGTCAAAGGTGAGTGTTGTAGGAACTCGTGATATGCGAAGTTGTGAAATGATTTGGGTCATTGGATCTAGAGGACACGTGGCGAGAGATCAACATTTCGCTGACTCACAAGCTGGAGAAGTCAAAGATGAGAGTTGTAGGAACTCGTGATATGAAAAGTCATGAAATGATCTAGACCGTTGGATCACAGAGGGTTGTGGGCTGTTGGACATGTGGTAGACCACAACAGGTGGTAGTCTACGTCAACAAGGACACGTAGTGTGATCAGACAATGACAAGTGTCAAGTTGATTCAACATTTCAGGTATGTGGAAATCATAAATTCGAGTGACATGTGGTAGCTGCTCGATTCATGACATGTCATCAAGTGATGCAAGAGTTACGTCACCCAGGGAGTTTGTCTTCAGGAGTTTTACCATCAACACTCCCCCAAAGTATCGAAGGCTGAAGTCCTGGGGCAGAGGATAGCCATTGGATTAAAGAGGACAGATGTCAGTAGATTGTCGACTCTGGGAAAAAGAAAAGGAAGGATGAAGTCAGAGTCCACGATATTGATCGCAACCATCGATCAGAGGGAGAGACCTAGACTGTTGATCTGATATGAAGCCATTTCGGGGTTTCGTGTATCGGGAGTTTGGAAGCAACTCACAGCAGGAGGTCACGATATGCGAAATCGCGAAGCACCCTCGTACTTGGCCCCTGGTCACAACTAGTGGTCACATCAGCGAGAGAGAAGGGAAGGATCTAAGCGGTGGTAGGCTCCATTTTAGAGTTTTGCGAGTTGGGAAAACCAAGGTGACTCATAGTTAATCACCCGAAATGAGAAATCGTGAAATGACTGTTGGTTAGGCATATGGTCACAGCCAATGGTCATGTGAAAGGAAGGGGCTTAGCCAAAAAATCTAAACGCCCACTGTGAAGTTTTCCTCAGGAAGGAAAAAGGCACAAAAGGCATGAGTGCGCATAAGTTTTTCTCAGTAACTGCCATAAATCACTGATGGTTTTAGCCAGAGAATTTGAAGAATCTCATGGTGATCACCAGAGGAGCTGAAGAGTCTCGAGGTAACTGCCAGTGGTATGAAGATTAATTAGAGAGGCAATTGACAGATGGAAAAGTATTGAAGACTGTGATTTCCAGAGAAGTTAAGGAATCTCAGCATAACACCCAGTGATGATGAACGCATGAAGCTAACTTCCAGAGAAGATGAAGAGTTAGCTATAGGATATGACAGAGGTTTTTGGATCATAAATATACGTAGAACAAAGAAGAGGAGGTTGTTGTTGTTGAGTGTGATGCATGCAGGTAGAAGCATGTGGTATGCAGGAGATGAAGTGCAGAAGAAGCAAGGAACATAAACGCATATATGAGAGAAGAAAAGAAAGTGCAGCAGACATGAGGAGAGAGACACTGATGCAGACAGAGAATAACAGTGCAGCAAAACAGTGATGAGACTGGTAAGCTGTTGATAAACACTGTATCACTGTAATAAGTCTCAAGTAACAATTTTTTTATAATCAAGGTGGTTGGGAGGTGGTTGGGAGGTGCTAGGGAGGATTGGTGTCCTCAGAGTTTCAAGTGGGTGCTTGAACACAGGGAGTTGTAGCTTCCATCTGGTTGCAGCCAAAAAAAATAGGGTGGCAGGGTGGTGCAAGGGAGAACTATTGTTCTCTGTTATACAAGTCGGTGCCTGTGTGACTGGAAATTGGAGCTTCCATATAGTTGGTGCTGGAACACTTAGGGAGTTGGTGCTTCCTTCTAGTGGGTGCTAGATAAACCAAAGAGTTGTTTCTCTTAACAAGTTGCAGCTTGAAAAATAGAGGTGGTAGCCTCACAATGAGTTGGTGCTCATAAGAATGATAATGTACAGAAAATAAATATTACTTATCATATCAAGAAGAAGAGGTTTTTACCCTTTATGGGTTTCCTCAAGAAATATCTGTCTCTGTATATTTCATGTGTGTGATTGATGTTGAATATTCTATTGCTTACCTCCTTGCATTATTGTGATTGTCATTGAGTGCTCTGTAAAGAGTTTAAAATAAGCATAATTGTTTAAGCACGATAACAATTGATTCACCCCCCCCTCTCAGTTGTCCAACAATTGGTATCAGATAAAGTTCCCTTTATTTAAGGGTAGATCCTAGAGCTTAAACATTACTAGCCATGGAGGAACTTCAACCAATAAGGCCCCCCTATTCAATGGAACAAACTTTGATTTCTGGAAAGTTAGGATGAGAACCTACATAATGGCTTTAGGTGCAGATGTCTAGGATGTGGTAGAGACTGGTTATGTAAAGCCAATTGTACTAGCTATTAAGGATGACAAGCTATAATTCAGCTTCAATGCTAAGGCTATGAATGCTATTTTGAGTGGGCTTACAGAAGAAGAATTTGTAAAAGTTATGCATTTAGAAACTGCCAAAGACATGTGGGACAAACTCATTAGCAGTTATGAAGGTAATGAGAAGGTAAAAGATGCCAAGATTCAAACCTATAGAGTACATTTTGAACAACTACAGATGAAAGAAGACGAAACTATTGGGATGTACTTTTTGCGAGTTAAAGAGCTAGTAAATGCAATGAAAGCACTTGGTGAAAAAATTGAGGAACCCTCTTTAGTTCATAAAATTTTGAGATCTCTGCCAGATAGGTTCAACCCAAATGTATCAACTATAAAAGAACTTAATGACCTAAAAGCTTTGGATTTTGATCAAATTATAGGAACGTTGACTGCATATGAAATGAGAATAGTTAAAGATAAACCCACCTCTAGAGAAGCATCATTTAAAGAAGACAAGAATGAGGATTCTGAGCCTAATGAAATTGAAGCAAAATTTGTGAGAAGACTAAAGAAAGGATCAGGCAAGTACCAACCAAGTTTCCCTTCAAATGTTTTAACTGTGGAAAGATAGGTCACTTTGAATCAAATTTTCCACACAAGCAAAAGGACCAGAACTCTGAAGGAGAAGAGAAGTACAAACCCAAGAGATTTGGTAAAAAGAAAAGTTTATGTGTAAACAATGATGACTCTTCAGAAGACACAGATAATGACTCTTCCTGTGAAGATAAGGTAAATGAATTCATGCTTATGGCCAAAGAGTATTATGATAATAAACACACAGGAAGTGATGCTAATGATGAAGAAGTTGTGGTTGACTTGGAAGGAGAGCTGATCAGTGCTTTGGAAGAGATTGATAGACTCAGACTTAAGAAGAGAAAGAAAAAACAATTGCTGATATAGTTCAAGAAAGCCAGTAAAAAACCTAATGAAGAATTTGCCCTGCTAAAAGTGGAATTAGAAGAGGCAAAGAAAATCGAAGACATTCTGAAACAACAGTTATCAGAAAAGAAGGAAAGATGTGAAGCTCTGGGAGAAGAAGTAGTGAAAACTAGGAAAGAGTTGGAGAAGTTTCAATCCTTGTATCATTATGAATTAGCCACCATTATGAATAAAAAAAGGAATCCAAATTTCAAAACTGGTTTGGGTTATGAAGAGGGGTCAAGTAACGGTCATCCAATGAACAAATACTTCATCAAGTTTGTCAAATCTACAACCAATACAACAACAAACCTGCAGAAACAAAGGAAGATAATCAGCCTCCGAGGAGGAGTAAAGAAAAAGGTGCCAGAACTGAATCTGTAGAACAAATAAATAATGCACTCTCTGCTCAAGGAAATCATCAGCATGGAAGAAATCAACCTGCTCAAAGAAGACAACCATTTTCCAGGTACAAAGATTTTTTCTATGGATATTGTTTCTACTGTTCTAACTTTGGCCACAAAGCTGTAAATTGTTCCTTAAGATTTAGACATAAGCAATCAAGACACCCAAGGAATAAATATCTACCACAACAAAGAATGAGATAGTCAAGTAACAAACAACCATAGATTGCAAATGGTCAAATTAAGTTTAGAGACATGCAACTGAGGATGTCAAGAAATAATGAACAATCAATGAGTAGACAAAGTTACAACAATCACTTTGACCTATTGAACAATGACCTTGAATGCTATAACTGTCATAAATTTAGCCACAAAGTTGTAAACTGCCATCTGAAGAATTACAAAGCAGATCCAAGGATAAAGCTCTTCACTAGAAAGGACAACACATGGAAAAGTAAAAATAGTGAAAAATGTGGTCTAGTACTTTCAACTCAAAAACAAAAGGACTCCTGGAATATATACAGTGGATGTTCCAAGCACATGACTAGAGACAAGGATAAGCTTCTGTCTATAAGTAAAATCAAAACAAAAAATGTGATCCTTGAAAATGATGAACTAGGTAAAATCAAGGATAAAAGGATGGTGAGTTTGAGTAATGGCAAAGGAGATTCTCAGGATGATCTGCTTGTAGATGGTCTGAAACATAATTTGCTCAGTACAAGCCAAAAGTGTGACAGAGGCAGTGAAGAGGTGCTCATGTCCAAAGAGTGTAAGGTAAATGTAAACTCAGGACAAGTGGTGACTAAAGGCATAAGGACATATAATGATATTTATATTGAATCCTCCCATGCAGGAAAAGAAGAAGTAGAAGAAGAATCATGTCATAAGACGGAAGTAGAAGTTGTGAAGGTTGAGAAGTCAAACACCCAAATCAAGTTCTGGAACAACTCCATGACCCTGGATGAGATCT
The DNA here is from genome assembly GCA_009831015.1 of Picea engelmannii. Classification (NCBI taxonomy): domain Eukaryota; kingdom Viridiplantae; phylum Streptophyta; class Pinopsida; order Pinales; family Pinaceae; genus Picea; species Picea engelmannii. The sequence goes on from ML800789.1 coordinate 52,913, forward strand.
TGGATAGTCAGAGATCACCAAATAACAAATCCGGTCTTGGATACAACAAGGAAGAAATTAGTACTCCTAAGAAGTCTAACACAAGTCCTTCATTTGTAAAAAGGGAAAGCAGGTATGTGAGTGTTTGTAGTGGTTTTTTCTTGTGATGAATATGGTCATAAAAGCCTTGGATTGTAAGAATCATGGAAGAAAAATGAATTTGCAGTAATAGAGATCGATGAGAATCAATGGGAAGATCCAAGGGTTGTTTGAAAAGTACGAGCTACAATTGCGCAATATTCCAGTAGGACAACGACTTCTGCAGCAACAACATTCTGATGTACAAAATTATATACATGACATCCTGTAGAGATAACAAGAGGAAAGACCTTGTCAGGGAAAGCTAACCTTTTAGAAACAAAGGAGGAGAACAGTCAGAAGCAGAGAGAGAAGAGTGTCAGGGGGAGTCATTCAATTATGACAAGAAAGGGTTGATGAAGGAGTCCTAGTAAGAGAGGTGAGAAATATTGAGTATACTACAGAGGACACAACAAAAGCTGACGATGAACAGGTCCAAGAATTAGAAGGAGAAGACTCTGGTTTAGATACAAATACTCTGCAGGACTCAAATAAGAGAGTCCATCCTGTCAGGGGGAGTATGTATTGGTTGAATATCTGATACCTTCGACAAGTACTGCAACAACTCAGGGGGAGCATGTTTTTTCTTTGACATTGATGTCAAAGGGGGATAAAAGGAGTGGCATGATGCTACAGTTGGATATCTTGGATGCTACAGTTGGAGATCTAAGTAGAACAATGCAACGGTTCAGGGTTTCCATCAATGCCAAAGGGGGAGATTGTTGGCAGGTTTACAAGCAGAGTGTGATTTTCATTGATGGCAAGAACAACATCGATGATGGAAAGTTTACAAACAAAGCGTACATGGAAAGAACAACAACCAACAACGAAGACACATAAGAGAAAGATCGAGAAGCTGAGAAGGAATAACGCAGAGTTGCATGCAGAATGCAAGTGGGTGCTAGGTCCGAGGTGAACTCCATTACCAAATCTCACTAGAGATAGCGTTCCAAGTCATCAAGGCTCGTAGAAGGATCAAAGATCATGGCTTTTGACACTTAGAGGTTTGAGAAATCCAAAGCTCAGGAGGAGGAGCGACAGTGGTTGTTGGATCACCAATCCAGAATACCCGATGGTCGTTAGATCAGAATCCAGATAGGAGGAGCTCACAAAGGAGGAGATTAGACCTTAGCCGTGGGATTGGAGCGCGAAGGACTAGAAGCCATTAGATCCATTATAACTGCGAAGAGGATAATGGGCAAGAGCCATCCTTCAACTCCGCGAAATACAAAGTCGCGAAATGATACTGCCCTTTGGAACCAGAGGACACGTGGTGAGCGATTGGAATTTCGATGACTCGCAAATTGGAGAAGTCAAAGGTGAGTGTTGTAGGAACTCGTGATATGCAAAGTCATGAAATGATCCGGGTCGCTGGATCCAGAGGACACGTGGCGAGAGATCAACATTTCACTGACTCGCGAGCTGGAGAAGTCAAAGATGAGAGTTGTAGGAACTCGCGATATGCGAAGTCACGAAATGATCTGGATCATTGGATCACAGAGGGCTGTGGGTCGTTGGACATGTGGCAGACCACGACAGGTGGAAGTCTATGTCAACAAGGACATGTGGCGCAATAAGACAATGACATGTGTCAAGTTGATTTGACATTTCAGGTACATGGAAATCACAAATCCGAGTGACACATGGCAGCTGCTCGGTTCATGACACGTCATCGAGTGATGCAAGAGTTACGTCACCCCAAGAGTTTTGATTCAGGATTTTTACCATCAATACTCCCCCAAATTCCTGAAGGCTGAAGTCCCGGGGCGGAGGATAATCAATGGATTAAAGAGGACCAGTGGATTGTCGACTCTGGGAAAAAACAAAGGAAGGATGAAGTCAGAGTCTACGATATTGATCACACCCTTCGATTAGAGGAATAGACCTCGACCGTTGATTTGATATGAATCCATTTTAGAGTTTTGAGTATCGGGAGTTTGGAAGAAACTCACAGCAGGAGGTCACGATATGCAAAATCGTGAAGCACCCTTGTGATTGGCCCCTGGTCACAGCTAGTGGTCACATGAGCGGGAGAGAAGGGAAGGAGCTAAGTGGTTCTAGTCTCCATTTCAGAGTTTCGCAAGTCGGGAAAACCAAGGTGACTCACAGTTGATCACCCAAAATCTGAAATCGTGAAATGACTGTTGGTTAGGCATACTGTCACCACTGATGGTCATGTGAAATAAAGGGGCTTAGCTAGAAAAGATAAACGCCCACTGTGAAGTTTTCCTCAGGAAGGGAAAAGGCGTAAAAGGCATGAGTGCACAAATTTTTTTCTCAGTAACTGCCAGAAACCACTGATGGTTTCAGCTAGAGAATTCGAAGAATCTCATGGTGATCGCTAGAGGAGCTTAAGAGTCTTGAGGTAACTGCCAGTGGTATGAAGATTAATCAGAGAGGCAATTGACAGATGGAAAAGTATCGAAGATTGTGATTTCCATAGAAGTTAAGGAATCTCAGCATAACACCCAGTGATGATGAATGCATGAAGCTAACTGCCAGAGAAGATGAAGAGTTATCTATAGGATCTAGTAGAGGTTTTGGGATCATAAATATACGCATAACAAAGAAGAGGAGGTTGTTGTTGTTGAGTGTGATGCATGCAGGTAGAATCATGCAGTGTGAAGGATATGAAGCGCAGAAGATGCAAGGAACATAAATGCATATCTAAGACAAGAAAAAAAAGCGCAACAAACACGAGGAGAGAGACACTGATGCAGGTGGAGTATAGCAGTGCAACAGAACAATGATGAGACTGGTAAGCTATTGATAAACACTGTATCACTGTAATAAGTCTCAAGTAACGAAGTTTTTATAATCAAGGTGGTTGGGAGGTTCTAGGGAGGATTGGTGTCCTCAGTGTTTCATGTGGGTTCTTGAACACATGGAGTTGTAGCTTCCATTTGGTTGTAGCTAGAAAAACTAGGGTGGCAGGGTGGTGCAAGGGAGAACTATTGTTCTCTGTTATACAGGTTGGTGCCTTTGTGACTGGAAGTTGGAGATTCCATCCAGTTGGTGCTGGAACACTTAGGGAGTTGGTGCTTCCTTCTAGTGGGTGCTAGAGAAACTAAGGAGTTGGTGCTTCCTTCTAGTGGGTGCTAGAGAAACCAGAGAGTTGGTTCTCTCAGCAAGTTGCAGCTTGCAAAACAGAGGTGGTAGCCTCATAATGAGTTGGTGCTCATAAGAATGATAATGTACACAAAATAAAGATTACTTATCATATCAAGAAGAAAGGTTTTTACCCTTTATGGGTTTCCTCAGGAAATATTTATCTCTGTATATTTCATGTGTGTGATTGATGTTGAATGTTCTATTGCTTACCTCCCTGCATTATTGTGATTGTCATTGAGTGCTCTATAAAGAGTTTAAAATAAGCATAATTGTTTAATCACAATAACAACTTGATAAAGGGAACTTGATCTGATACCAATTGTTGGACAACTGAGAGGGGGGAGGGGTGAATCAGTTGTCCAACAAAGGACATATTGAAATGGATTGACATCGACAACCACAGTAGTTTTGCAAAGAAATATATAGTGTCGTAATCGTTGGACTGTGTGAACTTCAACCAAAGCTATATTTTCAACATGATAATATTTGAGTTCACGACCTACTAAGTTTCGACTAAAATAGTAAATGACGTGCTCCCGAAGCTCATCATCCTCCTGAACCAACACCATACCAATCGTCTCTTCGAATGCAACGACATAAAGCAAGTAATCTCTACCATATTCTAGAGACTTCAGTAGAGGCGTCGATTCCAAGGATTTCTTCAAAGCATTGAAGGATTCCTGGGCTCGCTCATCCTAGATAAAAGGAGTGTCCTTATTTAAGAGACACATGAAACCCTTAGTAATATTGGCATAGTTCACTATAAATCGTCGTAAAAAGTTAGCTTTCCCATGTAAATCTTGAAGTTGATGAATAGTGCGTGGGGGAGGCAATCAAAGTATTGCCTCAACCTTTAACGAATCTACCATGATCCCAGTTGTTATCACATGAAGTTGTCATGGGTTGAATTAGGTTTTTAATTTTTTATCCATTAGTCTTTTTAAGTTTTTCTTTTGATTTTCTCCTTATGGTTTTCTTATGTGTTAGTTCAAAATAAATGTAAGGTTAGATGTTGGCCCATACATTTGACCCATACCTATGGTTTATACCCTTGGTTCATTTCATGATTAGACAACCATCACCCTCATCCCCATGAAACCACTAGTCTGACATGTGACTACCTCCACTATGCGCTTAAAACCCTCCACTCTGTCCCTCTACCCGTTAGAAGGTCAAATCAAACTCCTTCTAGTACACTGCCAACTCATCAGGCATTTTCATAGTGCATCACTAAGCACAACTTTCCTCTTTTATCATTATTACATTTATGAAGCTGGTGTCAGTTGATCTCATTGTTTTCAACATGCATGTTTTAAAAGGAAATAATTGATATTTGGTCATTAAATTTGTCTAACTGTTTTATCAAAGTTTTGAATTCTGCTCCTAGTTCAGCGCTGCAGAAACTCCTAGTCTAGACAGGCGCTGCGGATTATGCTACAGACTGGCTGACAGAGGTGAATTGAAGGATATAATGGTTGTAGGTAGTTTAATTCTTTCTGAAGCACATCTATAGGCAAGCCATGGTGTCCATGTCCTCCTTGAGTTATCTGAGCTCTGTTGAAGATCATTTTAAGGCTCTGCTAAATTTTCGTAGCACCTAGCATTGCGAATTGTGGTTTCCTTTACCAATCGACCTCTTTGCCTATGCTATCACTAAACTCTCATCTATCTGTAGTATTTTCAGCCTCTTCCACTGCAATTTATCAAATCCTGCTATCAGAGTTGTTGGGCCTATCTATTGCTTGGCCCTTGCTGTCTATGCTAAAGAAACTGTTACGAATTGCGCTACAGATCCCCTATTCCAGCGATGTGAACTGTGCATCAAACTCAACATCATTATCCTCTGCTCATATAACCTACATCAACTCTTTTCCTTTATAGTTTCAATTGATATTTCCCATTTAAAGTCTGTTTACATTGAAAAGTTTAAGAGCCTTGCTAATTAAAATGATGATGACCCTGCATGGTGGCTAAATGTTAGCTTAAAAACCTTGACAGTTGCTTCCTACTTGCATATCCTTTTCTCTGAAGGGTTTTCTTCCTCTTCTTAAGCCATCATATCGCTCTTTCATTAGCTCATAAGTCAAATTGAAGGAAAACCCTGAAGCCTTAAAGAAGCCAGATTTTAAAAGACCATCATTCAAACCCTAAAGACTCATGTCCTTGTTTGGATTCCCATACCTCTCAGATCATTGTAGTGTTTTGTCTCTTGTTTATAGAAAATGGATACACCTCAACAAAACAAGTCTCACAATGGTGGGAGTGTATTCAGTACTGAGCCTTCTGATATGCACTTGTTTTATGTTGAACCTCTAATCATAGAGGTCTTCCAGAGGGTTGGCTATCTAAATTTATGTCAGAATATGCAGAGGCGACTCTTTGAGGTAGCTAGGGATTTTCCCTTAAACTTTGATGTCACTAAAACCAAGGTGGGAACCCTTGAACTGGAAGTATCTAAGGCCACCATTGCAACAGCCACTGAGATACCCAAAACTGGTGAAAGGTGGTTTAAATATATGACTCTTAATGCAACATTTCTAAAGAGTTCCTCAAACCAGAACATCAGGGAGATAACCTATCTAAGGGAGTGTCTAGGAGCCACTTGGTTGAGGGATTGGACAAGATGTTGAAATTCATCCAGAGATATTTTACTTGTGAGGGCAGATTCAATATGATCTACCAATATCACATTATACTTTTGTTGCACTTCACAGGAAAGGACTTAATGAACATCCCTTTCTATTTGTTTAGGAGTATGGGGAAAATGGATGATAGGGTCCAAGCCAAGTCTAAGGCTATGGACACAATTTTTGTCCACTCAGGGTTGATTAGGATGCTTGTGATGGAGGAGTTGAAGAAAATAAACATAGCTTGGGAGAAATTCATTGCCTCTGTAAATATGCATCTAAATGTAGCCCCTACTCCTCAATCCAAGGTGCAGATCCCTTTGCGAACTGATAGTCTTGCTCACATAGAAACAAGCAAAAAGAGAAAGGGAAAACACATTGCCAAATATAAGGAGGATCCTAAGGAAGTTGAAGAAGAAGAAGGGGGAGCTCATCACTCTCCACAACAAAGGGAACTTTCACCCCAACCTGCACCAAAACTAGAAGTTCTCTCAGCTAAAACCACAATCAAAAAAGGGAGAAAGTTAAACTTTCCCTCACCTACTGCAACAGTTGTGACTAGAGCTAGGAGACCCTTCACCATGTCATTATCCCAGAAGGAAACTGTTGAACAAGAAGACATAACAAAATCTCTTGTCAAGAAGAAGGATAAGGGTAAATGTGAGAATGTTGAGAAGCCTCTTGAAATCATAGACACCACCACTCCCCCTGATAACCCCACCTTCAAGAGGCTGATCAGACAACTCAGAGATGCAAGAAAGGAAATTGTCCACTTGAAGGGAGAAGGATTGGCTGAGAGGAAAAATATGAAGGAGATCATGGATATGTATAAGGAGACTATTGAGCTAGCTAAGTTCACAACAAGGATATTTCTGCCCCTTCATAGGCAGCTTAGAAATTTTTACAGGCAGAACATAGACTTACAGTCTCAAAACATAAAGCTTAAGGAGGAGTTATAGCTCTTCAAAGATGATTTAGCTAAGAGAAATATTAGTGTGCTAGCTCAAGATGCAACAAGGAGAAGTGCTAGACTGAGGAGATGAGATGGAGTGGCTGAAAGGCCCTCAATTTTGAAGAATGGTCATCCATGCATTTTTTAAGTTTTGTGGAAAGTATCATGCTTACACCCTATCTGGAGACATCTACAGGATTATACAACTTTGGCTAAAGTTTTTGAAGCATTTAGGCTCAAACTGCATTACACAAACAACTACAGGAAATTTAGTAGCGCCTGGTGCTGTGAAATGATCTACACAGACAAAGTTGCATGCGCGCTACGGAATGCGCTGCGAAATCATTTACATACATAGAATTTGCCTAGTCGCTGCGAAATCACCTAGTTAAACATAAAAGGAAGTTCGCTATGAAATTTGCTGCAGAATAATTTACATAGGCGGGCGCTACAAAATATGCTATGGAATTCGCTGTGAAATCCGCTACGAACTGGCTAATATAGAAAACATTTATGGATTCACTGCCAATTCCAGTTTTGATGGGTTTTGAAGGAATCAACGATCACCAGGTGGTAGAAGGAGCTTAGCACAGATTCTTGGAGTTCAGTTGGAGTTGGTGGACACATGGCACTGATAGAGATGCGCCCAAGGAACAACTCATTATGCAATATCATAGTGTTAGAGTTGTTGCCAACATTTTCCATGTTTTTAGTAGTTTGTTGTCTCCACTTGTATAGATGTTAGATTTTCAGTTTTTAGAGGGAAAATCCTAGGTTAGAGGATCCAACTCGCACTTCATGTTGTTACTTATTGTTTAGACTATATATACAACATTAGAATGACATTTTTAGGTTCAACTGGTTGAGCATAGACTCCCTGTTGTAATGTTTTGATAAGACAAAGCCATACTATGGTTTTATGTATGAGATCTGAGACATTTTGATTAATAGAAGTCAACTTCATTTCATTATCTTACTTATTTCTTACTTTGGTTTCTCATTATTGGATGATTCAATTGAAATATTATAGCTGTTTTGTAATGTATGTTTGATTATGATGTTGTTGTAATTGTTATCGATGTTTTACGGTTTAGATCAAAGAAGTTCGTGTGTCTGAGATTTTTCTTCACCTATCTACTAGTAAGGCCTGATGCTTGTAAAAAACTTATTCCTCCTTCTAATTAAGTCTTCCATCTACCCACACTTATATTTAAATCACTGACTGAAGTTAGCCAAAACCTCATTTGCTTATGCATTCTGGCCTCAAATTTTTGTGTTGGAACATTGCTATGCTGAGTTTTGTCCATTTGAAATTCTATCATAAATATACCTTTACAAACCTATTTTATGGGTACTGGTCTTATACTCTAGAAATATGAGGGTGACTCTCAGTGCTAACACCATTCTCAGAGACTAAAAATCCTAGAAGTTGACCTAACGTAACGCAAAAGATGCATTTATGAGGGTTTAAACGGATGCGATAATGGCGACATCTTTCAAAAACTAGCCAAAGGTGTTTAGGGTGATCCACTCTCTTACGGGAGTGGGCAACGAGATCGTCGAGATAGGCTTTGCCTATATGCTTGAGATTGTGAAATGCAAAGGTCATAGCTCATTGGAAGGTTGCTCCGACATTCTTAAGGCCGAAAGGCATCTTTTAGTATGCGAATGTACCCCAAGGGAAAATAAATGTCATCTTATGTTGGTCCTTAAGCTTAATATGAATTTGGTTATACCCTGAAAATCTGTCCATTAAAGAAAAACTTTGCTTCCCACACATTCGTCGAGAATCTAGTCAATGAAGGGTGTCGGGAAGTTGTCTTTGGGACAGGCTTTATTAAGGTCACGAAAATCGATGCATACGTGGATGGTTCCTTTCTTTTTATTCACAAGAACGGGATTGGATACCCATTCAGTCAAGGAAACCGAGTAGATAAAGCCAACATTAAGAAGTTTTTCTATCTCTGCCTCAATAGCATGGGTCTTCCTAGGATTGACAACTCTAAGTCATTGTCGAACAGGTTTAGCATCCGTGTAGGTTTTAATCTCATGTTCGACAATCCAAGGGTCGATTCCTGACATCTCTTCATATGACCAAACAAACACATTGCGAAATTATTTGAAGAGCTCGGTGTAGATAAAAATTTCTTCTAGCGAACAATCCGCATCGATGTGTACATTTTCAACCTTGCCAGGAATACGAGAGATATCGATCGTAACGGTAGGAGAGATACTCGCCATGTTTCCTTCGGCATAAATGTCGTGCGTATCGAGTGGAACTAAGATGTGACCGACTATCTCACTCAAGGTAGATCTAAAATCATCTTGTTCGATTCTGGCAATATCTGGGAGAAAATAAGAGCGATGATGCATACCATCCCATGGACTGTCAGAACCATTCATGGCCTCTATGATAGCTTCATCCGAAGGTAAAGTCTCATTGAGGAATTCATGTGAACAACACGATGAAGTGGCCCACACAGGTTTAGGAACATGATCCTCCTCATCCGTTTGCGAGGTAATAGGATCCAGATCGACGAAAGAGTCGAGAACAACTTGATATGCTATCTCTACTGCCGATAGTGGCATGGAAATTCTAGTATGTGACTGACCTTCACAAGACACAGTCGAGGAAGGTAGGGTCCAAGGATTGTTAAAATATGAAGGGCAAAAAGGAACAAATCTCTTTGACGAAGCAAACATACTAGACATGGCGTATATATGATGAACCAATGTCATGAATTCTAAGGTACCCATAAGGGATGAATACATTCTGACACTGATATTCTCAGTTGCTAGATGAGAATTGTCGATCATGGGGATTGAGGATCCAACATATGAATTGGGGCTAGCGTACACAAAGGAAAACTGGTCGATTGTCATGATCTTCCCATTGTGAGGAAAAAAAAGAGTGTAGAAGACGGACGATATGATTGTAGTCATAGCATAAGTCCAATTGCGTCCTAGTAACAAGTTATAGTCGAGGGGTGCATCAATCACCTCGACATCCACCTCTACCATCTTCCCACCTAATTGGACCGGGAAGGCAGGAAGAATACCGTGAGGGAGGAAGGAACAACCGTCAAAAGCAGTCAACATGGTCGGAAATTAAGAAAGGGTTAGAGAGCTGAGGACTTTCCAACAGATCAGGGACATCACACATGTTGCAGCACCTTCATCAATAACAATACGTTTGATGTTATACTTTGAGTAACCCACGTGGATTTGGAATGCCACATGGTAAGGAAAGCGAGGCTTTACATCTGTGATTCCAAACTTGATAACTTTAGAGACATAAGGATCTAGAGCTCCTAATGTAGATAACAAGGCATTCCTCTATGAAGGACACGTCTGGAGTACCTCTAGAGCTGACATCGCACAAGGGGTTTGATATAGATCCTCAAAAATAGAGTAATTTTGGACGGCTCTAGCATTAGGATTGTGGATAGAGCACTTGAGTACTCCTTTCAGAATACGAGGCAGGGGATCTGGTTTTTCGATTTGTAAGGGCATCTCCAAAGGAGGGGGAGACTCTAGATCAGGTACAGTCTGTGGAGAACTGTAATCACGAGACCAAGTGGCTACATTAACCTCAGATTTAACCATATCGATGCATAAACGGTCACCATCTTGCGTCGCTGATTTTTGACTCCCACTCATTGCATTTCTGGTATTTGAGGAGCTCGAGGCCATGTGTTGATTATGTGGAAAAGGATTAGTCAACATAGTGGATGATAGAGATAAAATCCTCATAGATTTTTTAAGCTTGGGGAATAAATGGGTAAGGTGGTCATCTATATAAATATTGTAGGGAAACTTCACCTTCCTCCTTTCTTTCTTTCCCTCACCAACATTATTATTCGACTTCTCATTATTACCATTGTCCTTGGGTTTATTATTATTCTTCCCACCCCTACGATTATTACCACGCCCTTTCTTTTTATTCCCTCCTAGTTGTTGGTTACCATTCAGGTTGGTCGATGATTGCACAGAATGTACATCTGCCAACTAAGTGGGAGTGGAGTAAACAAACGAAGTTGGCCCTCCTATAGATTGGTTTAGAGACAACTCTTTCAAATGGCTTGTCACAGAGTGTGAAAATTTCACATTGGTAGAGCCTACAATGGCATCAACATGAGGCCTAAGATTTTGTCTAGGGTCATAGTTTGACCTTGGTGAGTTTGGAAGAATCTTATATAGCATCCCAGATGGAGCATATATAAGATATAACTGTTGGGCTTTAAAAATCGCTTCTTCCTCAGATGTAACCTCAGATGTAGAAACATCCTTCGAAATATAAGGTTATAGAGACTTAAGGAACCACTCTAACAGGAATTCTGGGGGTATGTAGGCCTTGATCAACCTCTTCCGTCTACGCCACTCCTGGATGTGATCCGAGATATGAGTGGATTTTTCTTGAAGGAAGGTCGAAAAAAGTTCTATGCCCACATCGTAACATACTGGAAATTGGAAGTGGTTGAGGAAGACTAAAACCATCTGATTAAAAGTTCTATATGTCCCCCTTGGTAGATCGATATACCATTTTGCGGCGACCCCTGTGAGGATGCATTGAAATAGTATTAACCGAATAGAGTTGTCGTTAAGGGAGTTTGAAGAGCACCAAAGGTGAAAAGTAGTGACGTGATCACTAGGATCCTCACCAGTTTTTCCCTCAAATTTTGGAATATACGAAGGAAGCTTGGTGGGGACGAGGAGCCATGTCGGATCATGACGCACAGGGTCATTCATTAACTTAGACAAGTCTGGAAGATTGAGCGTGGCCAAAAAAGGGATACAAGGTTGCAGCATCTGGCCCCAAGCTCCCTGCAAAGATTGTTGTTGGGGAATCACAGCCCATCCAGGGTTCTGGTATGCACCATGGCCCTGTCCGGAATTGTAAGAACCTCCTCTGAACTGATTCATGAGGGGTTGGTTGGGAACCATTCCAGTAGGAATGTTCTGATGAGGGTTCTAAAAACTGCTCCCAGCTAGAGTGGATCCAGGTTGGGGGTTGCCCAAGGTATGGAACTGACCTCCTCCTGGTGTGAATCCAAAGGATAAAGGTAGATTTGTCATGGAAAATGTGTTGGTCGGAATTGGTATAGAGGAGGTGGGTGTAAAGGATAGACTGTAAGCAGTAGTGTCCGCCTGGTTGGTTACTCCATCTAGAAGCATTAGGACCAGGATTAGACCCACGATTAATAGGAGGAAGGCCTCCAATTGTAGAAGTCGTTTGTGGGACATGAGTACCACCAAACGAAAATGGAGTATGTGGAGGAGCCATGCTCCCAAGTCCAATAATAGTATTCAAACTAGATGCTGGGATGGAGGATGAAAATTGTGATGTGAAATTCGTCATACCATAAGAAAAAGGGCTAGAGGCCATAGGGATGGACTAAATATTGTAGCCCAGCAAGTGACAAAGGCACCCAAAAGGGTTCATGGCTATAGGTTGAGTATTCACTATAGGAAGGACTGGAGTGATGATAGGAACCTTTGGCACTACAACCATTGTGGTTGAAGGTGTTGAAGGAGTACCGTTAACTATAGTAGGTATGCGAGTTGAAGGAAGCCCAATATCTTTCTGACTTGATTCAATACTCATCCTTGTATGATCACAAGTCTGGTAAGTGGAGGTCTGTGTACCACATTTGATAACTTTACTCCTTTTAGAAGGAAAAGACTCAAAATGTGGTGGTAATTGTAACAAGCGGTGAGACCTGCGGGGAAGCTGGTCTGCCTCCATGATGAATCAAGACTCGAGATATAAAAACAAATCCTAAGGCCAACTAGTAATCAAAGAGAACACCAAAATAAAATAAACAAAAGTCCAATATGCACACAAACAGAATAAAGTGGCTAAAAGGGGCCTCCCACCCTAAAGTAGGTATGCCTCACCCAAGAGGGGCCTGAGACTCCCTGCAAAATATCAAAGGTATCAGAATCAGTTATAAGGGCCCTCGTGGGCTTAACAACCATCCGGTTAGATCCCCCCAGAGAGGTAATCCTCCATAAAGGTTGTGTGTTGTCTGACCCTTGTTTGACCCAGGGTATCTGCAGAATAACCCCTGCAAGTAACCTATGTGGTACATATGTCAAGAAAATAAGAAACCATGGTATAACCGATGCGCAGGCGAACAGTCATAAGTTAGGTCTACTGTATGGGAATGGTAACAAAGATCAAAACCTCAAAATCACCACCTCTCACAGAGCTAAAGGTACTAGCAAGATCCCCATATACCAATAGATCCCGAGAAATATATATGATGCTAAGAAGGTATTGGGGGGATATCCCCTCAACCAACCTCACGCGACCTTGTTCTTAACTCCAGTGTAAGCGGAGCCTCCTGACCTCACCAATTATACAATGCATTTAACCACTCCCTTAGTCAGACACATATGTTGATTTAATAGCCTTGGAGAAGTTTACTCACAAAATCCTATTCCAAGGCTTTAAATCCTAAGCTAGTTTGTGCACCCTAGAAAATAAAACTGTTTCTAATCAATTTTAAATTACCAACTTTGCTTTTAGTGGCCTTGCTTACTAAAAAAGGGTGCGGTCATGAAACTAATGATGTTATGACTCAACAAGTAAAATAAATGAATATGAATAAAATGCAAACTCCTAACTTCAATTCCCAATAAATGATAAGCTTTTCAAATGCAATTTTCAATTTAGTTCTACAATTCCAAATAAGATGCAATCTTTCTATGCATGTTCTAAGATCAATGATAAGGACCTAAAAGATCAAATACCAACAATGCAAAATGCTTAATATTTTTGTATTTTCAATATAAAAGAATGAAAATGCAAGAACTGAACAACAACTTGATATAAAAATTCTACTGTATGTAAATAGAGACAAACCAAGTAGGATATAAAGAAGCAAACACCCAGCCCAAGATGCAAGGACAATCAATGAAAAGGATGATGAGAAAGGAACCGCCCAAAAATTCAACCAGAGAAAGGTTTTCTATCATTCCACAGACACTTAACATTCATAACAGAGACCCAAGAAGACTCAACAACCATCAAAACTTACCCAACAAACATCAAACTCAAAAACTAAGCAAAAAAGGATGATGTATGCGACTTTTTAGGAGAAAACCGCTTATATACGCCTCTTGCAGAAGGACAACACACGTATGTACGTGAATGTCAGGTAAAAACCCGCGTATATGTGTTAAAACACTGTCAGGCTAAGGATAAGGATAAGAAACTCATACTCATAATGAGCAGAGGCTGTCAAGCAGTCAGATGACAAGAAACTCATACTCATAATGAGCAGAGGCTGTCAAGCAGTCAGATGACAAGAAACTCAATATAAACGAGAGCAATCAAAGGAGAAAAACACTCCAAACCATGAAAAGAAGATTATTTCCCTAGTATGGTCGCCAACTCTGTTACGAGTAAAATCTCTCTATGGCTAGGAGTAAACCACAATAGACGAAAATGACTGTAGAAATGAACTCTAATCTTAGATATGTTATATAAGCAAATATGCTGACGAGACAATATAAAGAGCCTACCTCGTTCAGACATTCGATGAAGTCCACCATTGAGCACTTGACTCAAAGAAATAGACATGCAACTTGTCCTCAACAACCAAGAAACGAAAGCATATGGTGATAATATATAAGGTTAGCACATTCAATAGCATAATCCATCAAAATTCATAACAAATATTCCCATGGAATAACAATTCAAATATTTGCAAGATATTAATTGAACAAGAAAAGAGTATTTCTATTAAAATGTAATCAACAAAAGTGAATGAATTACAAACTTCCATGTCGGCATGGTTTGAAACCGAGAAACTAAGTCCCTTCCAGCTGGGCCTCCACCACTTCAATCCTCCACCAAAGGCAAGCTCATATAAGAGAGACAATGAGGTTCTCAATCAAGTAGGGAAGAGCTTGGGGGATGAACAATGTGTTCAGACTTAAAAGGATAAAGGGATGCATACTCAATATGAAGTGAATAATATAGTTGTAGTTTCATTTTCATTTGTATATATATTCTTTCTTAATTTATTCCATTTTCATCATATATGAGTGAGGGGTGATATCACCACCCCAAAGATTACTAATTCATTTTGTTGAGTTTTAGTAGATACAGGTCATGCCAGAGATGTTGAGGTTATCATGCACTCTACGGTGAGCACATGTCCCCGATTTGGAGCCAGATGTTGTCCCCTATCCTAGGGATAACTAAGGATATTATGTCTTAAGGCCCACATGTCCTAGACATGGAGTACTGAGAGCCAAACAACTTGAGCTTGGCCCTGGAGGGCCCATATTTTCTTCAGTGCAACCCATCTTTTAGCAGTAGCAACATCCATCCCACTAGACTAGTCCTGAAGTAGCAGTGGGTCTTTCTCCATGAGGTAATGAGTCAAGGTATCATGGTATGTGTCACTCTAATTTTCAAAGCATTTGAACATGTTGCATTGAACTCTCTTTTATTTCATAACGTTTGCTTGGAAATTATGCTCTTTAACTTGTCATACCTCGGGGGGGTGGTGACAGAATGCCCTAGTAAGTTGGTTCCCTTTAGGATGAGCTTCCACTGGGTGGGTCTATGAAAGGTCATTGTCCATTCCTTCCATACTTACCCTTTTTCATCATTATCCCTCTCATCTTCCCCTACCTTGGTTCGGGCATTGATTTTTCCACACTAGGAAGGGTTGTACCTTACCTTGTGGGAAGAAGGGGCTAAAAGCCTAGAGGGAAAAAGTAACTGGCAAGAGTTAAAAGCCAAATTAAAACCTTTGAGACACTTCGCCTAGGGATTCCCAAGAAATCAATAAAAGGCTTCTCAGTAAGAAAAGGGGACCCGTAAGATAAAACAAAACTGAAGGTCTAGTTGGTGGATGGGAGGTATCATCATGAGCCGACCTATTAGATCCATGGGCATGTAGTGGTATGACACTACCATCTATCTGGTCACCAAACCAGGGTAGTGGCTCTTGGTGGCATAGCCAAGAGAAAGGGGCTCTCATCACGATCCAACCTTCTTATTTCCGTGAAGTGCTTATGGGTAACATTGTCACCACTGGTCACCACGCCAGGACAATTTCCCCTAGCTATTCTCTTGAAAAGAAAAAGAATAAAAGGAATTGAATGGGATAGGAAAAAATGACATCCATGACAAGGTGCAACTCACCCTCTACAAAGGCACCCACAGGCAATATCTACATTTCCCTATTATCACTGCACTCTTTGCCCCAACATTCCCCCTGCACCATTTCAGTACAAACTTATATGACCTATATTGGTATTCACTTAGGAAACACCCCAAACTTGAGGAGGATTAGCCCAATAGGGCATCCTAAGACCCTCTCCAAACCTGACTTGTTAAACTGCATAACGTCTTTGAGAATTTGTCTGGGTAAAGGGGGGTTTGATGCACATGTTTGGGTAATTTCATTATTGGATGTGATTGACATTGCTATGATCCCTGTGACTTATGAGCCCATGGAGGGTTTACTTGTTGTTGCTGCAGGACCATGCCCGGTGAACAGATACATATGGGGAGATGATTAACTCGGACCTCCATTGGGCTAAAATTCCAATAGATGGATGTTGTGACCCCAACCAAGGGCAGAGAGACACCAGAGGATGGCACCGGGAAGAAAGAAGGATGTTTTCCCTGAGACACTCTAGAAGGCCTAGACCCAGGGGGGTATTTCCCTTCCACCATGACATTGGCCCTTGAAGGCCCCTGACATCATCATGTTGACCCTTGATGTCATCCAATTAGGGTTTGGCATTTATGAGGATGGTTTGGTGCTAGTTGGCACCTGTGGCAACATTTGAGGCCTCTATAGGCCAATCATTTTGCATTTGAGGCCTAGCGTTCCATGTTGGGGGTCTAACGCCACCCTAGAAGGGCATGACATCATCTCTAAAGGTGAAATTAGGGTTTTAATTATTGAATTTGTGTAAAAACAAGATTTTTGATGTAATTTGGCCATGTTGGCCTTTTATGACCTAAAAAATAATTAAAGGTCATTGATATTGTATAAATAAGAGATAAAACTCTCATATTTTTTAATCATTGACTCATCACACAAGTGGTGGTTTGAAATTTGATCCTCTTTAAGGATTATTGGCTGAAATTTAGTGGTGCACACTTCTTGGAGGAGGCATTTCTTGGTGTATTTGGAAAATTTTCATGTGGAGGATCTTCAACTAGGGTTTATGCTTGATTATTCTTGGCGAAGTAAGTGGAAAATCTGCATTTATTTATTGTGAATGAATTCTTATGGTTAATTTACTTGTTTCATGTCTAAGATTATGAAATTGCTTGCTTGAAACCCTAGGAGAAAGACATATGTTACTATCTTTTTCTCTATAGTCTTCCATGTGCTAAAATTTCTTGAAAGGCACCCATATTGAAGTAAATACTAGAGCCCTACCATTGTAGCAGTCTAGTAACCCTACTTCCTTTCCCATTGCATAATTTATTACAGTTTGTTCAAGGAAAAGAGAAATTGCTAGGGCCTAACCTTTGTTACTTTCTAGCAATTACTCTAGGAGTTGGATTTTTGAGGCCTTGGGATACCAACACCTTTCTTATCTTATCCATCCCTTTGACATAACATTATCATTGCTATTTTTCCTCTAAGATTTGTTGCTACCATTATTGACTCCATTACCCTAGAAAGGCACTAGTCTACCACCTACAAGTATTGATTGATCAAATAAACACTCAAACCTTTATCCTTGAAGCTTTTACGGACATTTTCTAACCCTAAAATAGACTAAATCCTTAGCTAACTTGTTTTTGTTGCAAAACATTTCTACAACCATACAAACATACATTGATTGGATACATTTTCCTACATAACTTGCACTTAACTCATTCAAAACTCAATTGTGATAATTGGTAGTCAATCTGCTAAGTAAGTGCTAACTTTGTGTGGTGTTTTCTTGCACTTTTGACCATTAGAATTCATTGATGTTGCAAAATATTTCTACAGCCATCTAACTGCAGCAAATTCTTTGCAAAAGTGACCTATTTTTTAGCTAGACACTGCCAAACTTGCTTGTAACAAGCTTTTATCAATCAACTAGGTTAAACCATTACTTCTTGTTATTTTCAAGCACTTTTAAGGCACAATTCTTATGGATGTTATAAAATGTTAATTACTATTGTAAACTGTTGTATTGCTGCAAATTCATATCAGCTAGCTTACGTTTTGAAGGTTCATTGTCTTATGAAGCACTAACAATCATTTTGGTGCTTGGAAAGTGCCCCTTTTTTCCTTGTTGTCTTGTTCTGGGCAGGTACACAATATTATTTATTTTCTTCATATCTATAAGACATAAAGAACCCTTTGATCTGAGTGATAGTTGAGAGGGGAAGGGTTTCCTTGTGATTACTTTCCTTAGCCTTCTCAAACCCCTAGGTCACCGGGGACATCTCCCCAAGGGTAGTCTTGACATACTTCTAAATCGAAAGGGATCTCCTATTAAGGTGTCAGTGATAGGTTATTCCCAGTTATGCCAATTATGTACCCACTTGCCTTGGGCTTTGGGGCAAGTACAAATTGTGTGATAACATGTTGGACATACATGGCTTTGTGGATGTAGACCGGGCTAGAGATATGGATGGTAGGAGATCTACAAGCGGGTATGTGTTTAACCTGTTTGGAGGAGCAATCAGTTGGATGATCAAAAGATAGGCTGTAGTGTTACTTTCAACTACAAAAGTTGAATACATGACAACCACTCATGCAAGTAAGGAAGCAATATGGTTACAAAGATTGTGTTTAGGTATTGGGTTGGTACAACAAGATGTAAGGATAGATTGTGATAGTCAAAGTGCAATTTTTTCTGGCGAAGAAACTGTCTTATCATTCAAATAAAAAACATATTGATATTAAATATCACTTTGTGAGAGGCATGGTTGAAGAAAATAAAGTGTTGCTGATGAAGGTGGACACTTTGTAGAATGTTGCAGATTCATTAACAAAATATGTGAGGATGGAGAAGTTCTTTTGGTGTAGAGGATCCATGGACATTGATGCCCTACATTGTTGACTATGTAACCCTGTAACCCCCTGTATGAAAAAAAAATAACAAGTGGGAGAATGTTGGGTATGTGTAACCTCCTCGAGAAACGTGTCACATTTTTGCCTCATTTTTGTGTCACCTCGATTTTCGTGTCCATTGTTGGGCGATTTTTCAGCACATGGTTTTTCCCAATGGTTTTCTTTTTCCGGTTAAGGAATTAGGATTTTTGACTAATCCGAGTCATTGGGTTAGGGTTTTGGATGTTGTTGGCTCCTATATGTATATTGTATTGTCAACAATGTATCACAATGAATGAATATGAAATATGTTGGTTTTCCCAGTTTGGGTTTCCAAGGGAAAAATATTTGTGTAATGTTTGTATTTGCCATTGTGTCTTTTTTGTTCTTTTACTGAAAATATGTTTGCAATAAATAATTCTACAAGGTTAAAATCTACATAGAATTGGTGAGGAAGCTCCAACAACTTAGAGTAGCAGGGTTCAACAATAGGGAAAGCTTCAACAACTCATGAAGAGGTCACGCAACCTCCATTTCACTCATCCATCCACTCCTATACTCAACCAGCAAGTAACAGCCAGATCTAGGCACAATTTGGGCCGTACAGGCTGTACAATGCACCCAACAACGAGGCAACGCGACCTGAGATGTACAACAAGGTCATTCAGGTCATACGACACACCCAAAAACCAGACTGTGAGCATATATAGGGAGTGTGAGGGTTGTGAGGTTGCTGAAGGAAAATATTTTTCCTTAGGGAGTTTTTTTTGTAACAAAAGATGTAAAATTCTGAAGGTATCCCTTGCTAAAAAAAAAAAAAAAATCACCAAGAAGAAGACTGATTTTCCCAGTTTGGTTTTTCTAGAGTCATTTGCCCAAAAATCACTAAGTATTTTCTGTGTGAATGCTTGTGTCTTTATGTCTTTACTTTCTATTGCATTAGAGTGTTAGGAAAAATCAACATGTTCATATTTTTTAATTTAAAGTTCAATTTTGCTCTTTATTTTTGTTAAATCTGCAACTAGGTTCTAATTTTTCATGAGATTTAACAATAGTTTCACTATAAATCAGATGTAATATGGCCAACTTTGTGCTTCTTTTTCAGAATTTTACAACCTTTTGGTGTATGTATATAACATTAGTAGATTTTACAATAGCTTGTCATTTACTTGATATTAGAATATTTTGATGGATATTTTTCCAGCAGTAGAAGAAAGGTCTAGATGGGACAATTTTGCGTAGCTATGCTACAAGAATTCCACTGGAATTGTTATCACATAGTTTGTAGTTTGGGAAAATCCCAACCCAAGCAAACAATGTGTGACACATCTGGGGACATCTATCACTGTCACCTTGATAGACATCCCCCTCGTTTTAGTGAAGGACAAGTCCAACACAAGGGAGGCTTCCCGAGTGACACTAGGGGGATTGCAAGGGGGGAAAGCAAGGATCTAGAAGAAAACTTGTATAGGTCAAGGTCTATGATAATATTGATGCTTGACAAGAGAGTCTTTGAAATTGGTAAATGGTTGCCAAGGTCGTGTACCTACAAAATAATGTTAGACAAACCAAAACAAGACCAGATTTGATGATATAAGCCTCAAAACAAGTGGGGAATCAACAAGAAACCTTGCTGTCCCAAAATTACTGTAGTAAAGAAATATATATCAGCAATGAATAAGTTATAACAACTACAAATTAAACCATCAAAATCAAGTATATGATGTTGGAAAATAAAGCTAGAAATTATTAGACAATCTTCCATTGTTTAAACCAAGATTTTGATAGCAAGAGAGGGTTGTTAATGAGTGTTATCAACAAGTATTTACGAAATCTCAATGGCTGTAGCAAAATTTTGCTACAACAACAATTTCTAGCCACTGAAATTAGCAAGACCACCCAATCAATAGCTTATTACCAATAGAAAATTTATCACAACTTACAAGTAATTTTCAGCTGTAGAAAAGTTGTAAAAGAGCAAGAGAGAGTGAGTTTGCTGCAACCCTATTGGCTGTAGATTAATGTTTATTACAACAACTCAATCACTTAGCAAATCAAGACGCCCCTAGGGCACACGATAGCTTAAAGCATGTAAAATTTAGATCCAACCTTAAACAATTCAATCTCTTTAAATTCATGTTTACCAATGCAACAATATTCAATCTCCAATGCAACTAGTGCCTTATCTATTGGGTTATGGAGTCTCTTTCTTGGTCACAAACAAGTTAAGATAGGGTTTATTACTCTTCTAGGGGTGTAATCCCTTTTATTCCCTAGAGAAAACAAACTTTAGCAATGTCTTGCTACAAGGGCAAGGGTGTAAACCCTCTTACTCCTTGTAGCAATCCTTAATCCTTTTCAATAGAAAAAGAAGAAAATTCCTTGATGGAGGGTGTATTCCCTTATACTCCTCCTAGGGTTTGATTAATAACCTTGAAATTAAGAAGAGAAACACAAGATTTCATAAATTCCTTACCTATTCCAAGAGATATCATGCAAAACCCTTACTTTATCAAAGAAATTCCACCAAATTACCAAGAACAAGCATCAAAGAGAAGTCACTAGCCTTTATTCCACCAATAGCAAGTGTAGCATCCATAATGACAATAAAACAAGAGATAGAAAATTGCCGAAGAGGGCCAAAATTTCAGTCCAAGAGTATGTAATTCTCAAGTGACGAGTTGTGAAAATGAAAAGAGATGACCTCTATTTATGAGGCCATCTAAACCAATTTGTCCACATAAAATTGTCAAGAGCAAGTTAAAAGGGGGTCGACCCCCTTCATTTGCCTTTACAATTTGAAAATATGAAAAATACATAAAAAAAAAAATCTAAATAGGGTGACATCATGCCCTAAAGGGTGACATAGGGCCTAAAAATGAGACACTAAGCCTCAAGGTGTAGGTCATTGGGCCTTCAAAGGACACATGTCATGCTCTCATGTGCTATAATATCATGCCATGTGTCTCCTCTAGTCAAACCAGATCACATCACCTCCAGAAACAGCAAACCCATCAAACCCATCAAACCCTAGCCTTAAAGTGATGTCATGGGTTATAGAGTGACACCCTAGGCCTCCAAAGGCCAACGTCTAGGTGTCAGGTTCTACAATGTCATCCTCAAACGTTGTCAAATTTACTCCTAAGGAAACGTTCATCTTCCAATGTCTTCAATGAGTTGGGCGCTACATCCAACCAATGGGCTTCCAAGCCGCTATGAAGGTCCAAGTGACTCAATCCCTTCATGATTGTCTTCCACCAGGAAAGGTCTTACAAAGACAAACAAGTACACCCTCCAAGGGTCCACAAGTCACATGTATCATGCCAAGTAAGCCACATTTAATAAAATAACCACCCAAGCATGTGCATTAAATCCCCCCTTTTCAAACTAAACAAATGCTCAAAGACCTTATAAATTTTCCAAATTTAAGTATGGGAGGGTTGTCATGGTGCCCTATTGGGTAGGCCAATCCCCAAGTCAAGGAAAATTTCCCAAGAAGAACCTCTCTAAGTCATGTAGTGAGTATGAGGTGGATGGGGGTATGACTTTTGGACATGGCATTATTGACATATCAAAGGCTCATATTGTCTCATTTATGGGTGCCTTTGTGGAGGGTGTGTTGCATCCCTTGTTTGCAATGTAACATTTTTCCAAGCCCTTGCCTTTAATTTCTTATGGTCTGAACATTGAGTGCTATGTGCATTGGAAAATAAAGAGCATCACAATGCCACTTGAAGTTAGAATACATTGAGTGCCATATGCACTGGAAATTAAAAGACATCACAAATGCATTCCCCCAACAAGCGAGACATTTATTAATTATGTGTCTTCCTTTTTAAAGGTCCTTGATTTTTTATGGAGAAGCATTTAATTGCTCTCAGGACCTTAGGGCGAGCATCTAGAGGGGTAATTTATGGATTTTAACATTTTCAAGCTACAACACCTTTGGGCCTTTAGCCCCTTCTTCCCATGAAATGAGGTACAAGCCCTTCTTGGGGTCAATGAGCACAAAAACCCAATATATGAGGAAAAAGAGGGGAGGAAGTGTGTAAAAGTGGTAAGTATAGATGAGAATGGTATGATGACCCTTCAAGGAGATCCCCCAATAGCAATCATTTCCCCAAGGGTGACCCACTTACTAGGAAACCATGTCAACCACCAAGGTGAAATAAGGAAAAATGTATAATTTCCAAGCAAATGTTTTGATAATCAAGAAATGACTCTTTGCAACATGCTCAAATGCTTCAATTATTAAAGTGACACTTACCACAAGACATTACTTTTTAACTCATGAAACAAGAACTACTATGCTCTAGGGACCAAACTGGTGTGGTAGTTCTGCTAAGCTACTGATGATGAATGGTGATGTGTGGTGGAGAGGAGGGGCTCTATCTACTCAAAGTGGGCTCTGCTGGTCATGTGGCTCTCGACACTCCATGTCTTCTACTTGTGAGCCTCAAGATATCATCTCCTTAGTTACCCCTAGGTTCGATGGGTAATAGACATCTATCACTGTAATTTTGTTAGATTAATAAAATTACTTACTTTTTTCTCGGGAAAAAAAAGCGCGTGGAAACAATGCAAAAAAACGTGTAGGATGTCCACATGTCACGTGCGTTGTAGTCTTATTCCCATCCAATGCTAGATCTAGAATCCATGCTCGGTGACTTATTCCAGATAGAACCCGACGACCTCGATTTTGATGGGTTCACTGCCCCGCATTGCTCTATGGGAGAGAAACTACTTGACTACGACACCTTGATGATGGAGAGCGTGACAAGGGAAGAGTAGGAGGTTGAAAAATCTAGATAAGGTATTGGAATTAGGGAAGACATTAAGGTAGAGAAATCCATTAATGAGATGTTTAGTCCTATTTGTTATCCAATGGTGGATGCGTTTAGTTTAAAAAACAAAGTAACAATGTGGGCGGTCTTATTGTGCCGTAATGAAGAATTTATGCAACAATTCTATGGTTTTTACAGTTCAAAACATAATTCATGGCTTGAAGGCATCCCTCAGTCATATTAATGAAGGTTGGAATCAGAATTGGAAGCTTTCTACAACAACAAAGGGGACTTCACTTGGTTTTTATCTCCGTGGTTTTGTACTCAACACACATGGAGGAACTGAGCACGATATTTCAGAGGAACGGTTTGAAAAATATTAACTCTTTGTTGCCATGGTGCCTCCATTAATTCAAAGTGCCATTCAGGAAGCTGGATACCAAAACATTTGTGAGAAAAATCCATCGCTAAGATAATCCATTGAAATTAATGCGTGTGTATTTGATTGTTTTTTGTGTTGATAGTTTTGTTGTTGTTGTATTTGGCAGTATATCGACAAAGGAACATTCATTATATTACTAAGTTTGTTAGGATAATTTCATGGTTGAGGAAGACACTAAGTCCGACCAATCTAGATACGATACCAGAATCAAGGAGTTGTTTGCTGTCTCGACTTTTCTGCAGATTTTATTGCATTTGTTGGGTTTTTTCTAATCGAGAGCATTAATAGCAGAGAGTTATAATGTTTTTATATATTTACCAAATTTTAGTGAGATGCAATTAAGTTTAGAGCTATAGAATGGAATTGTTATTTTTTTTTGGTTGTCTAGACTAAAAAATCTCTAAACTATCAGGCTACAGATGTTGCAAGTGTTATTGTTGAACACCCAGGGGATAAGATTGAAAATATCTATTGGATAGTTAGTGCCAATAAGGTCATGGTTTCCAATCCCAAAAACCATGTTGCTCTGATCATAACAAATTCAATTAAGGGTGAATCCAATGGTGGTGGTGATGCTCCTCATAAGAATCTAAAGCTTCTACGTTCGAATGATACTCTGCTTACAGGCCATAAATATCACCTGGTTAGATTTGAAGGTATATTGTTGGATATTTACACATGGATGTATGTGATGCAAAAATTTCCATATCCATATATATCCATTTTTTTCAAGTTTTTTTTAAGGTTGCAGAGTTTTTCGACCTTTTCCTATTGTTTCAGGTCCTGGTTTAAGCTTTCTAAGTTTTGTTTTGTCAATGAGATGTTCAGTCCCATTGGTTATCCACTAGTGGATGCATTCAATTAAACAAAAAAGTAACAGTATGAGTAGTATTATGGTTCTGTAATGAATAATTTATGCAACGATTATATGGTTGTTACAGTTCAAAGAGAAATTCATGGCTTGAAGGCGACCATGGGTCTTACTATTGAAGGGTTGGTTTTGTAACATCTTCATGGTCTCTTTATTATATATGTACTTAACTTAGAATTTCTCTCGTAATACAACATCGTATCTTCCTTCCATAGAGAATCAAATTCTTATCAGATATGGGGTCCACTCATTACGAATGAAGAGGAGTATTATGCCATCCAATCATGGTAGATAGAGCTGCGCTTATAACCCTTCGATAATAATTGTGATGTCCTGAAGGGTAGCATAATTTTTATTTGTAAATGTTTTCTGTAATTTTTAGAGTTTGAGGAATTTGTACAGTTTATGTCAAATGTGAAGGGACAATGCATAAACATACAATCATAAGAATTCTATGGTGGAATATTTAATATGCTCATAATTAAATATTTTGTTTAAGATAAGAAAACATTTCAGTGCATAAATTAATTCTAAAGGCTAATGACAAAATATTTGATCTTCTAATTTTTTTTTCTATCAACTAGATATAGTTGTCTTACCTGAGATTCGTATGTAGATGAACAAACAAGAACAAGTTGATACTCAAATTGAGAGGACCTAAAGGATAGAATGTCGATGTATAACCATGAACAAGGGCACAACTTCAAAATTAGAGCACATAAAGCGACATTATCCAAGTCTTGGAAGCGATATTACCCCATGTATATTGAATTGTATTTATATATTCAATGGGATTCTTTTATCAAGTATGATTCTAGATTCTCAAAATTGTACTTGTTATCGCCCAATTTGTACTTTGAAATAAGAGAAGGTAAATGGAGAGCAAATTGGTGTAACGGGAGACTATCCTATCATTGTCACCTCAATAGGATGTCTCTTTCTATTTAGGTGGGTAGGCCCAGGGGAGACATCCCCGGTGACCTGGGGGTTTGAGAAGGCAAAGTCAAAGTGGCTAGATACAGATCCCCTCTCACAAGTCACCACCGATCAAAAAGTCCAATTTTATAACCAATAAAAGATAATATGTCAAAGTGTACTTGCCCGGAACAAAGCAACAAGAAACTAGATATATTTGCAAGTACACTTGCTGGTTAGCACTTCATAAAACCATGGACTTTCTCGAGGAAAGAAATTTGCTAAATATGATGAAGTAAACATAAATTTTATAACAACAATATTTATAGAGCAATACTTCACATAAAATGTCTTGAAAATAGCTTCAAAATGACTGAAAATCACTAACCATTGAGATCATAATACTAGCATTTGATAGAAACAAATAAGACAAAGTATGAATTAGCGTTTTCAATTGATTTTATGAGCTTTTAATGCTGCATCTAATGGATGTATCTTACTTTAGTAACAACAAAAATATTGTTAGTAAGTTAGGCTATTCTAGGGTTAGAAAGTGTTAGTAGGTTGCTCAAAGAGTAGGTTTTGAAGGTTGTGTTGATCAATTACTCAAGAGAGGACTTAGACTAGTGCTTTTAGGGTAAATTGAGTCAATAATCCAACAACATATGTTGAAGAAAAATGATAATGGAGAGTCAAAGAAAAGAGATAATGATAGGTTGGAGTGTTGGTAACCCAAGGCTCCAATTATCAAACCCTAGGGGAAACTAGCTACTAAGGTGTAGGTAACCCTAGGCCTTAGTAGATTTCCTCCCCCTCTTTAACTCGATGATGAAGCAAAATCGACTAATATGAAGAAATGAATACTAAGGTGTTGCAATGGAAAGGCCTTAGCTCATGCTTCAAGAAAAATGGCCTTTTGACAATATCTAATAGGTGAAGGCTTTTGAAGCTAGGACAATAACATGTGCTAGTCTTCCTAGGGTTTAGTCAAACAATTTCATAATATTTGATGTAAATGCAAGAGAAATAACCTATAACCATTCAATTAAGAAGAATTGCAGAAATATCACTTACATTCATCAAGAATAATCAAGAAAAACCCTAGTTGAACACTTCCACCAAGAAACTTGCCAAAATAATCCAAATTTAGCCTTCCTCAACAAGTGTGCCTAAAATTTCAGCCAAGAAATGCTAAGGAGGGCACAAATTTCAGTCCTCACAAGTGTGAGTAAAAGATGATAAAAAATAAGAGGGATTTTCTACTTATTTATACAATACTAATGACCAGAATTAGGTCAAAAAGGTCGACATGGCCAGTTACAAATAATATCTAGTTTTTACATTAAATGTCATAATTAAACCCTAAAAAAAGCT
>ML800789.1:80243-109861 GCA_009831015.1 Picea engelmannii
CCTCTTTAAGGATTATTGGCTGAAATTTAGTGGTGCACACTTCTTGGAGGAGGCATTTCTTGGTGTATTTGGAAAATTTTCATGTGGAGGATCTTCAACTAGGGTTTATGCTTGATTATTCTTGGCGAAGTAAGTGGAAAATCTGCATTTATTTATTGTGAATGAATTCTTATGGTTAATTTACTTGTTTCATGTCTAAGATTATGAAATTGCTTGCTTGAAACCCTAGGAGAAAGACATATGTTACTATCTTTTTCTCTATAGTCTTCCATGTGCTAAAATTTCTTGAAAGGCACCCATATTGAAGTAAATACTAGAGCCCTACCATTGTAGCAGTCTAGTAACCCTACTTCCTTTCCCATTGCATAATTTATTACAGTTTGTTCAAGGAAAAGAGAAATTGCTAGGGCCTAACCTTTGTTACTTTCTAGCAATTACTCTAGGAGTTGGATTTTTGAGGCCTTGGGATACCAACACCTTTCTTATCTTATCCATCCCTTTGACATAACATTATCATTGCTATTTTTCCTCTAAGATTTGTTGCTACCATTATTGACTCCATTACCCTAGAAAGGCACTAGTCTACCACCTACAAGTATTGATTGATCAAATAAACACTCAAACCTTTATCCTTGAAGCTTTTACGGACATTTTCTAACCCTAAAATAGACTAAATCCTTAGCTAACTTGTTTTTGTTGCAAAACATTTCTACAACCATACAAACATACATTGATTGGATACATTTTCCTACATAACTTGCACTTAACTCATTCAAAACTCAATTGTGATAATTGGTAGTCAATCTGCTAAGTAAGTGCTAACTTTGTGTGGTGTTTTCTTGCACTTTTGACCATTAGAATTCATTGATGTTGCAAAATATTTCTACAGCCATCTAACTGCAGCAAATTCTTTGCAAAAGTGACCTATTTTTTAGCTAGACACTGCCAAACTTGCTTGTAACAAGCTTTTATCAATCAACTAGGTTAAACCATTACTTCTTGTTATTTTCAAGCACTTTTAAGGCACAATTCTTATGGATGTTATAAAATGTTAATTACTATTGTAAACTGTTGTATTGCTGCAAATTCATATCAGCTAGCTTACGTTTTGAAGGTTCATTGTCTTATGAAGCACTAACAATCATTTTGGTGCTTGGAAAGTGCCCCTTTTTTCCTTGTTGTCTTGTTCTGGGCAGGTACACAATATTATTTATTTTCTTCATATCTATAAGACATAAAGAACCCTTTGATCTGAGTGATAGTTGAGAGGGGAAGGGTTTCCTTGTGATTACTTTCCTTAGCCTTCTCAAACCCCTAGGTCACCGGGGACATCTCCCCAAGGGTAGTCTTGACATACTTCTAAATCGAAAGGGATCTCCTATTAAGGTGTCAGTGATAGGTTATTCCCAGTTATGCCAATTATGTACCCACTTGCCTTGGGCTTTGGGGCAAGTACAAATTGTGTGATAACATGTTGGACATACATGGCTTTGTGGATGTAGACCGGGCTAGAGATATGGATGGTAGGAGATCTACAAGCGGGTATGTGTTTAACCTGTTTGGAGGAGCAATCAGTTGGATGATCAAAAGATAGGCTGTAGTGTTACTTTCAACTACAAAAGTTGAATACATGACAACCACTCATGCAAGTAAGGAAGCAATATGGTTACAAAGATTGTGTTTAGGTATTGGGTTGGTACAACAAGATGTAAGGATAGATTGTGATAGTCAAAGTGCAATTTTTTCTGGCGAAGAAACTGTCTTATCATTCAAATAAAAAACATATTGATATTAAATATCACTTTGTGAGAGGCATGGTTGAAGAAAATAAAGTGTTGCTGATGAAGGTGGACACTTTGTAGAATGTTGCAGATTCATTAACAAAATATGTGAGGATGGAGAAGTTCTTTTGGTGTAGAGGATCCATGGACATTGATGCCCTACATTGTTGACTATGTAACCCTGTAACCCCCTGTATGAAAAAAAAATAACAAGTGGGAGAATGTTGGGTATGTGTAACCTCCTCGAGAAACGTGTCACATTTTTGCCTCATTTTTGTGTCACCTCGATTTTCGTGTCCATTGTTGGGCGATTTTTCAGCACATGGTTTTTCCCAATGGTTTTCTTTTTCCGGTTAAGGAATTAGGATTTTTGACTAATCCGAGTCATTGGGTTAGGGTTTTGGATGTTGTTGGCTCCTATATGTATATTGTATTGTCAACAATGTATCACAATGAATGAATATGAAATATGTTGGTTTTCCCAGTTTGGGTTTCCAAGGGAAAAATATTTGTGTAATGTTTGTATTTGCCATTGTGTCTTTTTTGTTCTTTTACTGAAAATATGTTTGCAATAAATAATTCTACAAGGTTAAAATCTACATAGAATTGGTGAGGAAGCTCCAACAACTTAGAGTAGCAGGGTTCAACAATAGGGAAAGCTTCAACAACTCATGAAGAGGTCACGCAACCTCCATTTCACTCATCCATCCACTCCTATACTCAACCAGCAAGTAACAGCCAGATCTAGGCACAATTTGGGCCGTACAGGCTGTACAATGCACCCAACAACGAGGCAACGCGACCTGAGATGTACAACAAGGTCATTCAGGTCATACGACACACCCAAAAACCAGACTGTGAGCATATATAGGGAGTGTGAGGGTTGTGAGGTTGCTGAAGGAAAATATTTTTCCTTAGGGAGTTTTTTTTGTAACAAAAGATGTAAAATTCTGAAGGTATCCCTTGCTAAAAAAAAAAAAAAAATCACCAAGAAGAAGACTGATTTTCCCAGTTTGGTTTTTCTAGAGTCATTTGCCCAAAAATCACTAAGTATTTTCTGTGTGAATGCTTGTGTCTTTATGTCTTTACTTTCTATTGCATTAGAGTGTTAGGAAAAATCAACATGTTCATATTTTTTAATTTAAAGTTCAATTTTGCTCTTTATTTTTGTTAAATCTGCAACTAGGTTCTAATTTTTCATGAGATTTAACAATAGTTTCACTATAAATCAGATGTAATATGGCCAACTTTGTGCTTCTTTTTCAGAATTTTACAACCTTTTGGTGTATGTATATAACATTAGTAGATTTTACAATAGCTTGTCATTTACTTGATATTAGAATATTTTGATGGATATTTTTCCAGCAGTAGAAGAAAGGTCTAGATGGGACAATTTTGCGTAGCTATGCTACAAGAATTCCACTGGAATTGTTATCACATAGTTTGTAGTTTGGGAAAATCCCAACCCAAGCAAACAATGTGTGACACATCTGGGGACATCTATCACTGTCACCTTGATAGACATCCCCCTCGTTTTAGTGAAGGACAAGTCCAACACAAGGGAGGCTTCCCGAGTGACACTAGGGGGATTGCAAGGGGGGAAAGCAAGGATCTAGAAGAAAACTTGTATAGGTCAAGGTCTATGATAATATTGATGCTTGACAAGAGAGTCTTTGAAATTGGTAAATGGTTGCCAAGGTCGTGTACCTACAAAATAATGTTAGACAAACCAAAACAAGACCAGATTTGATGATATAAGCCTCAAAACAAGTGGGGAATCAACAAGAAACCTTGCTGTCCCAAAATTACTGTAGTAAAGAAATATATATCAGCAATGAATAAGTTATAACAACTACAAATTAAACCATCAAAATCAAGTATATGATGTTGGAAAATAAAGCTAGAAATTATTAGACAATCTTCCATTGTTTAAACCAAGATTTTGATAGCAAGAGAGGGTTGTTAATGAGTGTTATCAACAAGTATTTACGAAATCTCAATGGCTGTAGCAAAATTTTGCTACAACAACAATTTCTAGCCACTGAAATTAGCAAGACCACCCAATCAATAGCTTATTACCAATAGAAAATTTATCACAACTTACAAGTAATTTTCAGCTGTAGAAAAGTTGTAAAAGAGCAAGAGAGAGTGAGTTTGCTGCAACCCTATTGGCTGTAGATTAATGTTTATTACAACAACTCAATCACTTAGCAAATCAAGACGCCCCTAGGGCACACGATAGCTTAAAGCATGTAAAATTTAGATCCAACCTTAAACAATTCAATCTCTTTAAATTCATGTTTACCAATGCAACAATATTCAATCTCCAATGCAACTAGTGCCTTATCTATTGGGTTATGGAGTCTCTTTCTTGGTCACAAACAAGTTAAGATAGGGTTTATTACTCTTCTAGGGGTGTAATCCCTTTTATTCCCTAGAGAAAACAAACTTTAGCAATGTCTTGCTACAAGGGCAAGGGTGTAAACCCTCTTACTCCTTGTAGCAATCCTTAATCCTTTTCAATAGAAAAAGAAGAAAATTCCTTGATGGAGGGTGTATTCCCTTATACTCCTCCTAGGGTTTGATTAATAACCTTGAAATTAAGAAGAGAAACACAAGATTTCATAAATTCCTTACCTATTCCAAGAGATATCATGCAAAACCCTTACTTTATCAAAGAAATTCCACCAAATTACCAAGAACAAGCATCAAAGAGAAGTCACTAGCCTTTATTCCACCAATAGCAAGTGTAGCATCCATAATGACAATAAAACAAGAGATAGAAAATTGCCGAAGAGGGCCAAAATTTCAGTCCAAGAGTATGTAATTCTCAAGTGACGAGTTGTGAAAATGAAAAGAGATGACCTCTATTTATGAGGCCATCTAAACCAATTTGTCCACATAAAATTGTCAAGAGCAAGTTAAAAGGGGGTCGACCCCCTTCATTTGCCTTTACAATTTGAAAATATGAAAAATACATAAAAAAAAAAATCTAAATAGGGTGACATCATGCCCTAAAGGGTGACATAGGGCCTAAAAATGAGACACTAAGCCTCAAGGTGTAGGTCATTGGGCCTTCAAAGGACACATGTCATGCTCTCATGTGCTATAATATCATGCCATGTGTCTCCTCTAGTCAAACCAGATCACATCACCTCCAGAAACAGCAAACCCATCAAACCCATCAAACCCTAGCCTTAAAGTGATGTCATGGGTTATAGAGTGACACCCTAGGCCTCCAAAGGCCAACGTCTAGGTGTCAGGTTCTACAATGTCATCCTCAAACGTTGTCAAATTTACTCCTAAGGAAACGTTCATCTTCCAATGTCTTCAATGAGTTGGGCGCTACATCCAACCAATGGGCTTCCAAGCCGCTATGAAGGTCCAAGTGACTCAATCCCTTCATGATTGTCTTCCACCAGGAAAGGTCTTACAAAGACAAACAAGTACACCCTCCAAGGGTCCACAAGTCACATGTATCATGCCAAGTAAGCCACATTTAATAAAATAACCACCCAAGCATGTGCATTAAATCCCCCCTTTTCAAACTAAACAAATGCTCAAAGACCTTATAAATTTTCCAAATTTAAGTATGGGAGGGTTGTCATGGTGCCCTATTGGGTAGGCCAATCCCCAAGTCAAGGAAAATTTCCCAAGAAGAACCTCTCTAAGTCATGTAGTGAGTATGAGGTGGATGGGGGTATGACTTTTGGACATGGCATTATTGACATATCAAAGGCTCATATTGTCTCATTTATGGGTGCCTTTGTGGAGGGTGTGTTGCATCCCTTGTTTGCAATGTAACATTTTTCCAAGCCCTTGCCTTTAATTTCTTATGGTCTGAACATTGAGTGCTATGTGCATTGGAAAATAAAGAGCATCACAATGCCACTTGAAGTTAGAATACATTGAGTGCCATATGCACTGGAAATTAAAAGACATCACAAATGCATTCCCCCAACAAGCGAGACATTTATTAATTATGTGTCTTCCTTTTTAAAGGTCCTTGATTTTTTATGGAGAAGCATTTAATTGCTCTCAGGACCTTAGGGCGAGCATCTAGAGGGGTAATTTATGGATTTTAACATTTTCAAGCTACAACACCTTTGGGCCTTTAGCCCCTTCTTCCCATGAAATGAGGTACAAGCCCTTCTTGGGGTCAATGAGCACAAAAACCCAATATATGAGGAAAAAGAGGGGAGGAAGTGTGTAAAAGTGGTAAGTATAGATGAGAATGGTATGATGACCCTTCAAGGAGATCCCCCAATAGCAATCATTTCCCCAAGGGTGACCCACTTACTAGGAAACCATGTCAACCACCAAGGTGAAATAAGGAAAAATGTATAATTTCCAAGCAAATGTTTTGATAATCAAGAAATGACTCTTTGCAACATGCTCAAATGCTTCAATTATTAAAGTGACACTTACCACAAGACATTACTTTTTAACTCATGAAACAAGAACTACTATGCTCTAGGGACCAAACTGGTGTGGTAGTTCTGCTAAGCTACTGATGATGAATGGTGATGTGTGGTGGAGAGGAGGGGCTCTATCTACTCAAAGTGGGCTCTGCTGGTCATGTGGCTCTCGACACTCCATGTCTTCTACTTGTGAGCCTCAAGATATCATCTCCTTAGTTACCCCTAGGTTCGATGGGTAATAGACATCTATCACTGTAATTTTGTTAGATTAATAAAATTACTTACTTTTTTCTCGGGAAAAAAAAGCGCGTGGAAACAATGCAAAAAAACGTGTAGGATGTCCACATGTCACGTGCGTTGTAGTCTTATTCCCATCCAATGCTAGATCTAGAATCCATGCTCGGTGACTTATTCCAGATAGAACCCGACGACCTCGATTTTGATGGGTTCACTGCCCCGCATTGCTCTATGGGAGAGAAACTACTTGACTACGACACCTTGATGATGGAGAGCGTGACAAGGGAAGAGTAGGAGGTTGAAAAATCTAGATAAGGTATTGGAATTAGGGAAGACATTAAGGTAGAGAAATCCATTAATGAGATGTTTAGTCCTATTTGTTATCCAATGGTGGATGCGTTTAGTTTAAAAAACAAAGTAACAATGTGGGCGGTCTTATTGTGCCGTAATGAAGAATTTATGCAACAATTCTATGGTTTTTACAGTTCAAAACATAATTCATGGCTTGAAGGCATCCCTCAGTCATATTAATGAAGGTTGGAATCAGAATTGGAAGCTTTCTACAACAACAAAGGGGACTTCACTTGGTTTTTATCTCCGTGGTTTTGTACTCAACACACATGGAGGAACTGAGCACGATATTTCAGAGGAACGGTTTGAAAAATATTAACTCTTTGTTGCCATGGTGCCTCCATTAATTCAAAGTGCCATTCAGGAAGCTGGATACCAAAACATTTGTGAGAAAAATCCATCGCTAAGATAATCCATTGAAATTAATGCGTGTGTATTTGATTGTTTTTTGTGTTGATAGTTTTGTTGTTGTTGTATTTGGCAGTATATCGACAAAGGAACATTCATTATATTACTAAGTTTGTTAGGATAATTTCATGGTTGAGGAAGACACTAAGTCCGACCAATCTAGATACGATACCAGAATCAAGGAGTTGTTTGCTGTCTCGACTTTTCTGCAGATTTTATTGCATTTGTTGGGTTTTTTCTAATCGAGAGCATTAATAGCAGAGAGTTATAATGTTTTTATATATTTACCAAATTTTAGTGAGATGCAATTAAGTTTAGAGCTATAGAATGGAATTGTTATTTTTTTTTGGTTGTCTAGACTAAAAAATCTCTAAACTATCAGGCTACAGATGTTGCAAGTGTTATTGTTGAACACCCAGGGGATAAGATTGAAAATATCTATTGGATAGTTAGTGCCAATAAGGTCATGGTTTCCAATCCCAAAAACCATGTTGCTCTGATCATAACAAATTCAATTAAGGGTGAATCCAATGGTGGTGGTGATGCTCCTCATAAGAATCTAAAGCTTCTACGTTCGAATGATACTCTGCTTACAGGCCATAAATATCACCTGGTTAGATTTGAAGGTATATTGTTGGATATTTACACATGGATGTATGTGATGCAAAAATTTCCATATCCATATATATCCATTTTTTTCAAGTTTTTTTTAAGGTTGCAGAGTTTTTCGACCTTTTCCTATTGTTTCAGGTCCTGGTTTAAGCTTTCTAAGTTTTGTTTTGTCAATGAGATGTTCAGTCCCATTGGTTATCCACTAGTGGATGCATTCAATTAAACAAAAAAGTAACAGTATGAGTAGTATTATGGTTCTGTAATGAATAATTTATGCAACGATTATATGGTTGTTACAGTTCAAAGAGAAATTCATGGCTTGAAGGCGACCATGGGTCTTACTATTGAAGGGTTGGTTTTGTAACATCTTCATGGTCTCTTTATTATATATGTACTTAACTTAGAATTTCTCTCGTAATACAACATCGTATCTTCCTTCCATAGAGAATCAAATTCTTATCAGATATGGGGTCCACTCATTACGAATGAAGAGGAGTATTATGCCATCCAATCATGGTAGATAGAGCTGCGCTTATAACCCTTCGATAATAATTGTGATGTCCTGAAGGGTAGCATAATTTTTATTTGTAAATGTTTTCTGTAATTTTTAGAGTTTGAGGAATTTGTACAGTTTATGTCAAATGTGAAGGGACAATGCATAAACATACAATCATAAGAATTCTATGGTGGAATATTTAATATGCTCATAATTAAATATTTTGTTTAAGATAAGAAAACATTTCAGTGCATAAATTAATTCTAAAGGCTAATGACAAAATATTTGATCTTCTAATTTTTTTTTCTATCAACTAGATATAGTTGTCTTACCTGAGATTCGTATGTAGATGAACAAACAAGAACAAGTTGATACTCAAATTGAGAGGACCTAAAGGATAGAATGTCGATGTATAACCATGAACAAGGGCACAACTTCAAAATTAGAGCACATAAAGCGACATTATCCAAGTCTTGGAAGCGATATTACCCCATGTATATTGAATTGTATTTATATATTCAATGGGATTCTTTTATCAAGTATGATTCTAGATTCTCAAAATTGTACTTGTTATCGCCCAATTTGTACTTTGAAATAAGAGAAGGTAAATGGAGAGCAAATTGGTGTAACGGGAGACTATCCTATCATTGTCACCTCAATAGGATGTCTCTTTCTATTTAGGTGGGTAGGCCCAGGGGAGACATCCCCGGTGACCTGGGGGTTTGAGAAGGCAAAGTCAAAGTGGCTAGATACAGATCCCCTCTCACAAGTCACCACCGATCAAAAAGTCCAATTTTATAACCAATAAAAGATAATATGTCAAAGTGTACTTGCCCGGAACAAAGCAACAAGAAACTAGATATATTTGCAAGTACACTTGCTGGTTAGCACTTCATAAAACCATGGACTTTCTCGAGGAAAGAAATTTGCTAAATATGATGAAGTAAACATAAATTTTATAACAACAATATTTATAGAGCAATACTTCACATAAAATGTCTTGAAAATAGCTTCAAAATGACTGAAAATCACTAACCATTGAGATCATAATACTAGCATTTGATAGAAACAAATAAGACAAAGTATGAATTAGCGTTTTCAATTGATTTTATGAGCTTTTAATGCTGCATCTAATGGATGTATCTTACTTTAGTAACAACAAAAATATTGTTAGTAAGTTAGGCTATTCTAGGGTTAGAAAGTGTTAGTAGGTTGCTCAAAGAGTAGGTTTTGAAGGTTGTGTTGATCAATTACTCAAGAGAGGACTTAGACTAGTGCTTTTAGGGTAAATTGAGTCAATAATCCAACAACATATGTTGAAGAAAAATGATAATGGAGAGTCAAAGAAAAGAGATAATGATAGGTTGGAGTGTTGGTAACCCAAGGCTCCAATTATCAAACCCTAGGGGAAACTAGCTACTAAGGTGTAGGTAACCCTAGGCCTTAGTAGATTTCCTCCCCCTCTTTAACTCGATGATGAAGCAAAATCGACTAATATGAAGAAATGAATACTAAGGTGTTGCAATGGAAAGGCCTTAGCTCATGCTTCAAGAAAAATGGCCTTTTGACAATATCTAATAGGTGAAGGCTTTTGAAGCTAGGACAATAACATGTGCTAGTCTTCCTAGGGTTTAGTCAAACAATTTCATAATATTTGATGTAAATGCAAGAGAAATAACCTATAACCATTCAATTAAGAAGAATTGCAGAAATATCACTTACATTCATCAAGAATAATCAAGAAAAACCCTAGTTGAACACTTCCACCAAGAAACTTGCCAAAATAATCCAAATTTAGCCTTCCTCAACAAGTGTGCCTAAAATTTCAGCCAAGAAATGCTAAGGAGGGCACAAATTTCAGTCCTCACAAGTGTGAGTAAAAGATGATAAAAAATAAGAGGGATTTTCTACTTATTTATACAATACTAATGACCAGAATTAGGTCAAAAAGGTCGACATGGCCAGTTACAAATAATATCTAGTTTTTACATTAAATGTCATAATTAAACCCTAAAAAAAGCTGCTAATGTGACGTAATGCCCTTTTAGGGTGACGTTAGGCCCCTTTTGGGCAACGTTGGCCTCCTGGAGAAAAACATTAGGCCTCCTTGGGCCTTAGGAACCTGCCACACGTGCCACTTGGCACACAACTACCTCCAAAACATCCCAAAACGCTGGGTGACGTCATGGTTGACCTGGGTGATATCATGGGCCTTCCAAGGAATACATCATGGTGGAAAGGGCACAACCCCCCTGGGTCTAGGCCTATCAGGCTGGCCCTGGTGAAATGTCCTCCTCTCTCTCTCTGCAAACCCCCTAATCTGTCCCTGCCCCTGGCTAGGGTCTCAAGATCCATCTGGTGGGATTTTAGCCCCATGGAGGTCCAAACTAATCATCTCCCCATGTGTACCTATCCATCATATACCTGTCCATTGGGTGTGGCCCTGCAACATCAACAAATACACCCTCCATAGGCTCATAAGTCACATGGATCATAGCAATTTCAATCACATATAATCATCAAGTTATTAAACATGTTCATGAAAACTCTTTTACTCGAACAAGTGCTCAAGGACATTATGCTAATCTGCAAGCCAAGTTTGGAGGGGATGCTAGGACATCCTATTGGGCTAATGCTCATTGGATGTGGGATGTTCCTGGGAGAAGTCAAATCCAGGCCATGTGAATGGATGAGGTGGTAAGGGATGTCTGGGAAAGGCATGCAGTGATAGTAGGGAAACATATAGCTTACCTGTGGGTGCCTCTGAAGAGGGTGAGCTGCACCTTGTCATGGATGCAAATGTTTCCAAGCCTATTCGTGCCTTTTATATTTTATTCTTATTTCTTTTTCTTTCAAGAGGCTAGTTAGGGGACACTACCCTAGCGTGGTGACCAGTGGTGGCAATGTTAGCCATAAGAATTTCACGGAAATGAGAAGGCTGGCTTGTGATGAGACCTCCTTTCTCTTGGCTATGCCACCAAGAGCCACTACCCTGGCGTGGTGACCAACTGTCAGTAGTTTCATACCGCTACATACCCATGGACCTAATAGGCTGGCTCGTGATGAGACCCCCCATCCTCTAACTAGGTCTTGATTTATTATTTTTTATGGGTCCCTCAGTTTCTTGTTGAGAAGATTTTTATTTCTTTCTCAAGGATCCCTAGGTGAAGCATCGCAAGGTTTCATTCTTTTGGATTTTATCTTTTTCCAGCTAATTTTACCCTCTGGGCCTTTAGCCCCTTCTTCCCACAAGGTAAGGTACAATCCTTAGATATTTTTCCAACCCAATGCCTGGACCAGTGTAATGGGAAGGATGAGCGGGAAAAAGATGAAAAGTGGTAAGTATGGTGGGAGCAGATGATGGCCTTTCATGAATCCCCCCAATGGAAAATCAAACCCTATGGGTACCAATTACTTACTAGGGCATCATGTCATTCCCCCCAGGTGTGGTAAAGTGGAAAAGCATAAGGTCCAAGCACACATTAGAAGCAAAAATAATTAAATGCACATATTCAAAGGTTTTGAGGATCAAAGTGACACATACCATGATACCCTGACTCATTACCTCATGAGAAAGATCCATTTCTACTGTAGGATCAAACCATTGTGATGGATGTTGTTGTTGCTGACAAAGTGGAGGCCCTCAAGAATGAAAGGATGGGCCCTCCAGGGCCATGCTCAAGTCGATATGGCTCTCAGTACTCCATGTCTAAGACCTGTGGGCTTTGAGACATGATCTCCTCAGTTATCCCTAGGCTAGGGGATAACATCTGGCTCCAACTCGGGGACATGTGCTCACTGTAGAGCGCATGAGAACCTCAACATCTCTGGCATAACCTGTGACCTGCTTGATCTCAACATAATATTGTTAGCAGTCATTTGGGGTGGTGATATCACCCCTGACTCATATATATATATATATAGTACAAAAATGAAAACAAGCATATGTACAAATGGAAATACAAACTAATCTAGCATGAAATGCAAATGGTATATACAATGAATGCAAATGCCTACCTACTT
This sequence comes from Picea engelmannii, assembly GCA_009831015.1. Taxonomy (NCBI): domain Eukaryota; kingdom Viridiplantae; phylum Streptophyta; class Pinopsida; order Pinales; family Pinaceae; genus Picea; species Picea engelmannii. The sequence continues at coordinate 92,573 of ML800789.1, forward strand.
ACCTGCACTTACTTGTGAAGTCAAGTTTCTGCCCCCTGATGGGGTTTGAGGAGGTACCCGCTAACTGGTAATGGACACCTTCTTCCTTCCAATGTAGACAAATAGTAGGCATCATTAATTGACTTTCTTCCAATTATGAAAGGTTTGATCCAAAACTATGCATTTCCTTTGACATTAGTAGTCTCTCCCTTCCTCATGTCCCACACCCATACTACGTCTCCTTCTTTGTAATCTCTTCTTATGAACTTGGTTGTTTCTTGAACAACCCTTGTGTACTGTGCAGAGGGAGGAGGGTGGGATTATGCTGTGAAAACTTCTTGTTGGGATGGATGGATCAATACGCTATCCTCTTCTTTATTTAAAAACTTGATAGCCCCAACTTCCTTGTCTTTATACTTGTTTAGGAGTTGATGATAATCTTCCCTCTTTGGCCATTGTATCTAATCAAAATCTTCCTCGGTAGCAAAAGGCATATCATCAGGAGAGAATTCAAAAGGACTCTCTATGATTGGCTCATGTGATTTATTAGTCTTGATGTGGTCAGTTATTTCTTGCACATGGATTTTGGTCATTGGCACATTTGGAAGATGACTTATCGTTCCATCGTTCATAGGCACTTTGATATAAGTGAGATCCATTTCTAAAGTTCCTCCCATCATTGCAACAAATTTCCTGGACAACAACATTCCCCACACATATGGGACATCTACTACTACAATGTCAATATGGATCACTCTCTCGGGGTATCTTCCAAAGCATACTTCCACATTTTCAATCACCCCATGTGTGGGTATGGCTCTAGAATCAAAGCCACACACATACATGTAAGGTCATGTGACCTTTAGGCCCAATTGTTGCATGACCTTTAGAGACATCATGTTGGAACCTGCCCCTGAATCCAACATACAATTGTTAAGGCATTTGTTATTCATTAGTAAGGTCATGAAGAAATGTGGGTGTTCATCATACTGGACCCTAAAGTGATCATCTTGTAGCATAATAGGAGGGTCCATTGGTCCATCTGATCCTTTGAAGAAATTATCAAATCTTTCTTTGATGGATGACACCTTGATGACTTCTCTTAAGGGGATGGTCACGTGCATCTTGGATAATGCCCCTTCAAAGTCAAAGTTTAAGTCCACTTTTTCAGTCTTGGGAGGGTTCTTAGGAAGGAGAATGTTCATGGGTGGAGGCCTCATTTGGGATACTGCAGGGCTGGTAGAGAGAGGTTGGTTAAGTTTCTTTTGTCTATTATACACTTGGAACTCTTGTTTCTTCAACTTCTCTCTTGATTCTTGGTCCAAGTTATTTATTATCTCCATCCTATCCTTCCTGGCTGCTTCCTTTATGCCCTCTTGATGTTCCTCAGGGGAAATATTAAGGCATATCTGGGGCCCTCTATGGTATGGTTCATTATGTGTACTTGGTCATGGCCTCCATTGTTGTAAGGACATTCATGTTCCGAATGTGACTCACTCGGTTGCAGACACCAAGGGTTTTCATCCACCACATTCGCATGAGCTAAAGTATTTGGAACCTCTTGATCATTCTTTGGTTTGAAAAATTGGTTCCCTTTTTGGAATTGACCCTTTTATGGAACCCTAGGGGATTGATGTTGATCCCTTGATACAATCCTATTCATCATTAGTTCTTGGGTTTTTACCATGCCATCTACAATCATCTGCAACTTTTCCAAGCTAGCACTAATGTCCGAGGTAGGCTCAACATTGTGGACTATATTAGGTTTAGTGTCCATTCTGACTCTTGGGGCCGAGAAAGGTTCAACTTTGGATGATAGAAGGTTGTATTCAATCATTGTGGCTACTTCTTGGGCTTCTTGGATGATTTGGGTGTTTTTATCTGTGAGGAGATACCCTAGTTGACTAGTAAAGGCAACCACTTATCAAATTTGTTGGGCATAACATGAGGATATCCTTGTATCCCAGTCATATATAAAGGCTTGAATTCATTGGTAACCCATGGTGGTGGATCCATTGGAGATAAATTAAGTCTTCCTCGAAATAAGGACTTAACTACATGAAAGTTGTGAGGAGGCCTTCTCTTGTAGGTTTTGGAGGGATTAACAAACCTCCTCTTAGGATCTTGATTAGTGTTTTCAACACTTTGGTTTGATGGAGTCACCAGAGGATATTGTTAGACAAGGCTCATCAAAGTAAATGGATTCTACCCTTAGTGGTGTTTCCAAGCAAGATTTTTGGAGTAGGGATTTGAACTAAGCATACCAATAAAGTGTCGTAGGAAGAATGATTGAATTCTCCCCGACAACGACACCAAAATGTTATCACCCAATCTAGCACTTGTGTAAATCCTTCACATGATGTTAAACTAGCATAACATATGGAAGTAATTTCCACTATCACCTAAGGAATTACTTCCCTCATTTTAGTGATGGAAAAAAATCTAACACAAGGGAGGCTTCCCTAACAACCTCAAGGGATCCTATAGCAAGCTAAAGACATGTCTATGACCCATTGTCTTGGTTACTTGATTAGATAGGATCAAGTCAAGGACAAGGTTAATATGCGTTAGGGAAATCAATTTTATTGTGTGTGTGTGTGTGCGTGAAGAGTGATGTTAAGAAAATTGATTCCTAAAAGTTAAATTAAATGCCCCAAAACTCTAGCTAAAAGAAAAGATAAATTTTTTGGTACACTAGATAAAAGAAAAGGAGAAAAGTCTAATCCACTAGCTATCAAAGAGAAAAGGATTGTTGCAATAAAACTTGAGACAAGAGATAATATGATTAAAAAAAACAAGTTTACAACAACAATAGTAAATTATTCTTGAACTAGCTAACAATGCAACAAAAGATACTCCAAATGCTAATTTAAAGACCATCAAATCATAAGCTAGTAATCAATTGAAGGAAAGAGCATTAAACTATGTATATTAGATGGAATACATTAAACCCTAATGGATGGCAATCTAGGATAAGATAAAATGATGGCATTAGATGACAATCTAGGCTAAGATGCAAGATTTTAGGCTAGAAAGTGATGAAACATGCAAATGCGATGCAAACCCTAAGCTAACACCAAGTTGTTTGGGAGAGAGAAGATAAACCGAGGCTTGTAATTACTTGTAACAAGAGAAAGATTAGTGCCTTCTTTAAGTCCTTGGGAATATCGATTCAATGCCACAACTTGAAAGGATGATAAAAGAAAAGGAAGACTTGAAGATTAAACTCTAGGATTATCCAATCATAAGCTTAGGTAAAACCTTCTAGGAAAACAAGCCATAGAGTTTATCCACTCATAAACCCTAGGTTCCATCCTGCTTCTAGAGTGTCTAGCACAAGATCAAGTGGAACTAGGTCAAACCCTAGAGTTTGTCCGCTTGTAAACCCTAGATTTCAACCTCAAAGACAAGGTTAGGGGGATGTCCACTCACAATCCCTAATCTTGACCTTGTATGCTTCAACAAAATTAAGATGGATAAAACAAGGGAATGTGATGACCAATTACAATCCTTCCCTAGGGTTTCTAGAAAACATTATCCAAGGAAACAAGATGACATGCAACTTATCACCACTTTGATAGAGAATGCACTTAAATACCATGAAAAAAACATAAATACTTGGAAAATACCACTTACTATACCAAATCATTGTTAAAATTTTGGTATGCTCGTTTTACCATGGACAATGTTACACCATTGTTACCCAACCATAGGTACTTACACATACCACCCCCGAGCACATTAAACTTTTCTTAGATAGATTTTGTACACAAAGCAAGTCTTCTTATATAAACCCTAACCAGAAATACCAACACGGCTGCAACAACAACACAATACCAAGAGAGCATACCTTTACCAAGAGAAGCGCAGAAGAGAGAGATACCATAAAGACTAGCGCCCTAACTACTGCAACTGTTGCTCCTCAGACTTGCAACCTAACTGCTGCAATTGTTTCTCCTGAGACTTGCCCCTTAATTGCTACAATTGTTGTTCCTCAGACTTGCGCCCTAACAAAGTGAGTGAGAGTGTGCAAATGAGGTAGTGCCTTACCTCTATTTATACTAGCCTACCCAAGTGACTTTTCATGTGGGGTTGACTTCTCTTTCTGGAGAATTCTAATTATTTTTTTATTATTCTCCTTGGGCCAAATTCTATTCTAGGGTATTTCCACATATGTTTAATGGTTCTCTTGGTTTCAGAATATTCTATTCTAAAAACAAAGTTTATGTTGGAGGTTAATACCTCCCACAGCTACCAAAACATCAACACTCCCTCTTAGCTAGCGAGGTATTAACTATGATGTTATTCAATTAATGGTATCAATCACATCCATCCATATGACATGGCATGGGAAAGACTCACATGGTCTTGTAGACCAATCTATAGGTAGCATCACCATAGCCACACAAGCTATCTCATGATCAAACATATCATGTCACAAGTATCACCATCATATCCAAATAGGCTTTGTCATAGTCACACACAGACTCTTTGATGGTTATGTCATAGTCATGCATCTGGGGCCTCAATAACATATGCAGCTGTTACAAGGAAAATCTCTCTATGGCTAGGGTAAACCACAATAGACAGGTATGACTGCAAAAATCAACGCTATCCCATAAACATGCTATATAAACTAATGTGCAAGCGAGATAAGAAAAGGACCTACCTCATCTAGATGTTTGAATATGTCCACCATTGAGCACTTTGACCCAAAGCTTTATACCTGCAACAAGTTCTCAACAAACAAGCGAAGTAAGCATATAGTGATAATATTAAAGGTTAGCACATTAGATAGCACAATCTATCAATATACAAAACAAACATTCCCATGGATAATAACTCATATATTTTCAAGATATCAATTGGATGAGAAGAGAGTATTTCTATTAATAAATGATCAGCATAAGTGAAAATATTACAAACTTCTGTGTCGACACGGTTCAGAACCGAGAAACCAAGTTCCTTCCGGCTGGGCCTCCACCACTTCAATCCTCCACCAAAGGCAAGCTCATAGAAGGGAGACAATGAGGTTCTCCATCAATAAGGGAAGAGCTGGGGGGTTGAACACTGTGTTCAGACTTAAAGGACAAAGGGATGCAGACTCAATATGAAGTAATAATTCCTCAAGAGTAACTTTGCTCTCAAAGTTGAATTCTTTCTCTTTTTCCCTAGCTCAGAATTGGGATCTTTATATCCTTCAAAATGAAAATGAAAGGTCAAGTCGGAACGTTTCCAGTATATGGAAGGCCAAGGATCAAAGATCTCCTGTCATGACATGGAAACCTAACATTTAATTTTGATTTTCTGGCACAAATCCCGATGTACGCGGGCTGTAGTGGAACAGCCTGCGTATACGCTTGTTGTATAGTGTGCAAGATGCGTACAAGTGGAAAATTTTGTGTTTTTGTCTCTGGATTTATCAATCAGGGAAAGTGAGTCTACATAGGGAAATGGAATAAGGCCCTCTTTGCAAGATTGCTTAGGGTGAGGAAAATATTTCTCTAACAGATGCCCCCTAATGTGTGAGGTTAGAGGAGTATCTGTGATGGCTGAAATAAATTATAAATATCCTAGAAGTGGACTGGTAGGGGACCAGCTGGACGAACTCAGTTGCTCATTACATTCTGTACTGACTTTGCATACATGGATGCCAAAACTTACACTGTAGATCCATGTGAAAAATATACCAAACAAGTGTTTGTGGCCATGAATAGGCAAATACAAATGCGGTTACATGCTAAAAGCTGTCATAGTCACGAACAAGGCCCAGTAGAACCAGTCTCAAAAAACCAAACTGAGGATATATGTATACCATGGAGTACAATCTGATCTCCCATGATCATTGAAGTCATATAGGTATTGGTCCAATGAAAAGGAAGAAACAACTCAAGAAAGCTGTGGCCACATAGTGATGTATTCAAGTCTTCTACACAATCAGCCAAAGGTGCAAATCTACATCATGTGAATAAAGGAGTTGAGGTCGAACACAATGAGACATCGTTTGATTACAGGTCATTGAGGTATACCATTAAAAAACGTGAGACAACCTACCGATAATGAAAGTAGGTATCAAGGAACCAAGTACATTCTTACAAGTGTGAATAAAGGAGCTAGTGTTGAACACCTGAAGAATCCATCGATCAGGAGACATTGATGTATTCCCAACTATCGATGGCGAGAGAGCCTGTCACTAATGACTGCAAGCCTCAAGGTACTCATAAGACTCTAGGTCACGTTTCCAGAATATATGGGTTGAAGTCGATGGAAAGAGACTCGATGAAAGGAGAGCATTAAGGCATCTCTCATCAGTCAGCACGAGATACAAAGCAAGAGCTTCATGATTTGGTGTAAATCAGACGAAGAACATGTTCATGAACCAATGACCTTGTGCGTATTTCGCGTGTGCCAAGTGCAAGTGATACACAAAAAAGACCCTCTGAATAGCAGCCAATGATGAAAAATTGCTGACAAAGGCGAGGAAACCACCAATAAGGATAATGGCATCCAAGACACTGCACAAATCCCAATGTGTGAATAGATGTCTTGCCGTCGAACACAAGGGAAACCACCCAGTGAACGACCATTGATGAAATGTCGATTGCTGGGTTCAAGGTTACCTACCAATGATGAAAGTAGGGCTAGGGTGCATGATAGGACTACAATATCATGTGATTCTGAGACAAACTGAGGGTATGGATGACATGCAAAGTCAAGAGTTCTGAGGAGTGGTCGACACAGGTTGATAGAATTCCTTTGAACAAGAGCATGAGACATATGGAGGACTCCGACACCATAAACCTGACGATGAAATGATGCAGGAGCATCCCTCACATCAAGCGAGCCAGCGCAGAAGACAAAGGACAATTGGGCAGACCCAGCCAAATTTTTGAATTTTCCCTTGAAGTTGATGCGCCAAATATAAATGAGATCATTTATATGAAGGCATCTTGGTATAATGTAATCAGACCTTGAGCGCCCCGCTCTCGTCTGAAGTAGATGGAGGCATTTATAGTAGTTAATGCAGGTAGATAGAAATTTAATTCTAGATTAGACTGTTTGAGAGCGCAAGAGGGAAACGAGATATAGACACCCTCATTGTGCATTATAACATAGTTAGAAGCATTGGAGCATAGAAGAGAAGCAGAGAGCTGTGTAGAAACACCCATGTATAATTATTTGGATTAATAGAAGAAGTTGATTCAAGTTCATGGCGTTGTGTTTGTTCTATGTGTATGTATGATGAATGCTATGCTCATGAGTATTTACTTCCTATTATGCATTTGTTTTACATGCTATGTATGAATGATTTCTTGCTAAGTGTTTGAAATCTGAGAAAGGAAGTAGAAGAATTGAGTTTCAATTGTTTCTCTATCTAAGCAAGGATTCTTGCAAGGAGTGCAGTTGAAGTCGTCCGCAAGGAGTGCGTTGACAGAAGGCTCAGATAGTTTAACTCTTGTTCTCGTTCACCCATAAGTGAAATTGGGTTATAGGAGCCATCCAAGGAGTGCGCAGGCTAAGGAAAGTCTCAGTTGTGAATCTGAGCGAAGCATTGAAGGACTAATGCTGCAGGTGTGCGCAGAGTCAAAAGAACTCAACACTTGGAAGTGTTCGAGGATTGCAGGAAGGAGTGCGTGCAAGGGTCTTCTCGGAGACTCAGAATTGTGTAAAGCACAGGAATTCTGTGCCATGGAGTGTTTGAATAGGCGCTGCAAAGTTACGCGCAGGAGGACCAGTTTTCACAGAGGAATACTGGGTTCACCCATAGAAAACATCAAAGAGGAAGAGATCGACGGTTAGGATCTTGTGGAGAAGATTTGAAAAATCCCGTCAGCCGTTGGATCTACCAAAGAAGCGAGGAGGTTACAGTCGCGTTCGGAGTTCAAGCTCTAGGGGTCATGAGTCGTCGGATCGTTGATCAGTTATCCGTCAGCCGTCCGATCTGACAGGAGTTTCACAGGGTTTAAACCCTCTTGAGCAGAGTAAGAACCCTGAGAGGCATCGGGATATCGAGGCATCGGGGTTCGAGAAATCGGGAGTCACGTGGACTAGAAGTCGGGGAAATCCATCATGAAAATCCCGACGAGTTTAGAGCCATCCATATGTTGGGACAGGTGGCAGGGATCGAGAGTCCATCGACATTTCGGAACTTCATAAGACAAGAGTCTGAGACCTATTGAACCCCGAAACGACGAAAGGATCACAGCCGTAGGATCTCAGGGAGGACACGTGTTTTGTGGTCGTCTAGATCGGGGATGTGGACATCAGAGTTCAGGTAAGTGAGTGTTCATGGCTTTGTAAAGTGGAGAAGTCTAAGGTTCAATCTGAACCATCCATCACTTGGGACGCATGTCAAAATTCCGAAGAGAGTCGGGGATTGGCGTTTCGGAGTTCCTGAGGACAAGATACTCTCGCAAGACGAAACCGCGAAGTCTGATTTTTCGACAAGAGGAGAGCTCTGTGTAGGGCCCAGCTGACGTCGTCTCGTCGTAGCAAGGAAATCGAGAATTTCCAGAGTGAAAACCCCGAAGCATACGAGAATCGTCCATCCTTGAGGACGCGTGGGTGATATCGAAGCCATCGGGAAATTCCCCGAAAGGGAAAGTCAATTGTCGGGGAATCAACATTCGTGAGATCAGGGAAAACGAAAGTAAAAGCACTTCGGCATTAGAAGTCACGAAACCCCGAGGGAGATCTGGAGCCGTTGATCTCAACAACTGTTCACCATCATTGATTTTGGTTATGACAGAAGGGCGTTCTGGTGACGTCATATCGGGAATCTGCGAGGCGGAAGATCGAGGATTCCATGGGTGAGAGATTTACTACATTTCAACACTCGAAACCCCGAATCTCGATAAGGTATATGACCGCGGTCATATAAGGGAAGGTCGTGTGGACTAAAGGCTTAGCCCGGGAGGCTAAGGCAGCAGGGGAGCGTATCGAGGATTGGGGATCGGTAAAATGAGTTGTTTGGATATCGCAAGTGCTGAAATCCCGATAGGAGGAACCCTGATAACAAAGTTAAAGGCCAGCATTGATTTACCACAGGACTCGCGAAATCGCGAAGTCCGATTTCCCGATAGAAGAAAGGGAGATTCTGTGAGAGAGTTGTTGTGTGTGAAAATTTCCCGATAGGGAAATAGAAGAACCTTTCAGTTCTTCGGGCCGAGGAAGGAAGAAAGATCCTGTGAGCGGACGTGCCTAGCAGGCGTGCCTGCGTCAAGTGGTATCAGAGCACAAGAAGGAGTCTTTTCTTTCTATAGCAAATAAGGGAAGGAGAATTCACCATGCCGCCAAGGAGAAGAGATAGGCAATCACCCGATCCAGAGGAGGAAAGGGAAATGCCCAGAGGAAGGGGTAGAGAAGTGCAGAATCTAGAAGTAGAAAGAGATCTGCATAACTTACGTGCTAGAGTTGTGGACATGGAGATAAGACAAAGGCGCACAGCTGATGTAGGAGATATCAGTGAGTCCGAAAATGAAGATGATGCTAGACATGGAGAAGAAGAAATCCCAGCGAAATATGCAGCAAATGAACGCTTACTTAAAGATGTTGCAAGAATGGGTGCAAAGGTGAAAATGGACATTCCAGTTTATGAGGGAAATCTGGATGTAGAAGAGCTTCTAGACTGGATTAGAGCTCTAGACACCTATTTTGACTATGAAGATATCGAAGAGGACAATAAATTCAGGCATTCCGTCACGAGATTAAAAGGACATGCAGCCTTGTGGTGGGATGAACTACAAGCTGACAGGCGTTGCCAAGGCAAGCAGAAAATTAAGAGCTGGGACAGGATGATTGCAAAGATGAAGGCAAAATTTATTCCCAGGGACTATCAAATTTCTCTGTTCAGGAGGATGCAGAACCTGAGACAGAAGCTGATGATAGTAAAGGAATATACTGAGGAATTTTACATGTTGAATATCAGGGTAGGTCATCGCGAGAGAAATGACGAAAAAGTGGCCAGGTATATGAATGACCTGAGATATGAGATTCAGGATGAAATGAGCATGGAGACCATCTGAACGGTGGAGGATGCTTATCAAATGGCTTTGAAAGTGGAAGAGAAGCTGAGCCGAAAGCAGAGTCAGAGAGACAGAGGCAGGAGTCAGCCCAGGGGAAAATCAGTTGCCCAGGAAAGAACCTAGAAGCCCAGGGATGACTGGAAGAAACCTCAGACTTGGACAGAGAGAGGTGGAACCTCACAGCGAGGGAAATGATATGCTGAACAGAGAGGAAAACATAATGAGCAGAGAGGAGATTATGCTAACAACAATACTTTTCCTCATACCAGAGGAAGAGGAAGAGGTGGAGTAATCACATGCTTCACATGTGGAAAGAATGGGCACAAGTCTTACGAGTGTCCAGAGAAAAAGAAAGAAACTGGAGAGACTCACATTGTTGAGGCACAGAGGAGAGATGTTGAGGCAAAAGACGATGAAGGTGGAAGATCGTTGATGATGCGAAAAGTACTTTTGACACCAGAGAAAGAATTGGAAAGTTCAGTCCAAAGGACCAGACTTTTCAGAACAACTTGCAAGACCAAGGGTTGGGCATGCAAGGTCATTGTGGACAGCGGTAACACTGATAATCTCGTTTCAACCGATATGGTAGAAAAGCTGGAGCTGGAGACCACTGATCATACAAGTCCATATAAAGTTTCGTGGCTACAAAAAGGACATCAAGTAAATGTCACCAAACAATGTTTAGTTGAAATTAAGATAGGAGGATATAATGATAAGATTTTATGTGATGTTATTCCTATGGATGTTTGTCATCTATTGCTGGGTAGGCCATGGCAATATGATAGGAATGTGATGCATGATGGGAGGATGAATACATATACCCTAGAGAAGGATGGGAGGACACACATGTTGCTTCCGATTAAAGATAAGGAGGTGAAGCCAGAAGTAAGCAACACAGTACTTCTCATGAGTGGGAAGGAACTTATTACCGAGGTTAAGAAGAAGGAGGATCCACAGTTCTTTGTGGTCACGAAACCGAAGATTGTTCTGACTAGCACAAGAGTGGATGATTTGCCAGGAGAAGTTCAGGAACTGCTGGAAGAGTTCGCTGACATAGTAGTGGACGAATTACCTTGTTCGTTGCCACCAATGAGAAGTGTGAGTCATCACATTGATCTCATACCCAGATCCAGTTTACCAAACAAAGACGCATACAGATTGACGCCGTAGGAGAATGAAGATGTCAAAAGACAAGTCCAGGATTTGTTGGACAAAGGTTTGGTTATGGAAAGCTTGAGTCCGTGTGTTGTTCCGACAGTACTCAGTCCGAAGAAAGATGGAGTCTGGAGGATGTGCACCGATTCAAGGGCGATTAATAAGATAACTATCAGGTATAGATTCCCATTTCCAAGAATGGATGATTTGATGGATTGCTTAAGTGGAGTAAAATTCTTTTCAAAGATTGATTTGAAGAGTGGATATCATCAGATTTGCATGAGAGAAGGTGATGAATGGAAAACAACATTCAAGACAAATGAAGGTTTGTATGAATGGCTTGTTATGCCGTTTGGATTAACAAATGTGCCAAGTACCTTTATGAGGTTGATGAATGAAGTCCTGAAAGATTTCATCGGAAAATTTGTTATCGTATATCTGGATGATATACTGATTTTCAGTCAAACGGAAGCTGAACATCTGAAGCATTTAGCCATTGTGATGAAGAGATTACAGCAAGAGAAGTTGCTGATAAACATAAAGAAGTCCTCATTCATGAAGACAAAGCTCATTTATTTGGGGTTTGTTATTTCAGCAAATGAGTTGAGGATGGATCCAGATAAGGTGGAGGTAATCAAGAATTGGCCATCACCGAGGAACATATTTGAGGTGAGAAGTTTTCATGGTTTGGCTAGTTTCTACCAAAAATTCATCAGGAATTTTAGTGGAATTAGTGCAACGATGATGGATACAGTGAAGAAAAGACATAAATATTTTCACTGGACTGAAGAGGCTGAGAAGAGTTTCAATTTGTTGAAACGAAAGATTACGGAACAACCAATTCTGGTGTTACCGGATTTCCAAAAGACATTTCAGGTAAAATGTGATGCAAGCAGGTTTGCAATAGGAGCAGTCTTAAGTCAAGATGACAGACCGATTGAATATTTCAGCGAGAAGCTGAATGAAGTGAAGGTGAATTATTCCACATATGATAAGGATTTTTATGCCATCATCCAAGCATTGAAGAAATGGAGGCACGATTTGATTTCGAAGGAATTTGTTTTATATAGTGATAACCATGCATTGTAGTTTGTGACTCAACAGGAAAAGTTGAATCAAAGGCATGTTAAATGGGTTGAATACATGCAGAATTTCACTTTTGTGATAAAACATATTTCTGGTACTGCTAACAAAGTTGTTGATGCTTTGAGCAGGAAGTGTTTGTTGTTGCAGGAGTTTAGAGTCAAAACATTGGGTTTTGATGATCTCAGGGACATGTATGCAGATGACCCGGACTTTAAGGAAGCGTATGAAGCAGCTGAGAATCTAGTTCTCAGAGATAGCAACAAATGGGCCAAATACATGATCCAGGAAGGGTTGTTGTTTAAGGGAAATCAACTATATATTCCGAATTTCTCCATGAGGGAGAATCTGCTGAAGGAAAAACACAGCGGAGGATTGGACGGACACTTCGGTCATGACAAGACATTTGCAAAGCTGAGAAAGTCATACTTTTGGCAAGGGATGCGATCAGAGGTCAAGAGGTTTGTAGACCGATGCAGAATTTGCCAGCATTCAAAGGGAAGGAAGCAGAATGCGGGTTTCTATCAACCATTGCCCATACCTAAGAGGTCGTGGGATGAAATTAGCATGGATTTCATATTGGGATTGCCAAGGATGCAAAGAGGATTTGATTCGATCTTTGTGGTAGTGGATTGATTTTCCAAGATGGCACATTTTATCCCATGTCAGAAAACCAATGACGCGACTCACATCGCGAACCTGTTTTTCAAAGAAGTCATTCGACTTCACGGCTTACCAAGGAGTATTGTTTTGGATAGAGATACAAAGTTCATAGGGCACTTCTGGAGGAAATTATGGAAGAAGTTGGGGACTAACTTGTTGTTTAGTTCAACTTATCATCCTCAGACGGATGGACAGACATAAGTGGTGAATAGAAGTCTGGGAGACTTGCTGAGGAGCCTGGTGGCGGAGCATCACAGCCAGTGGGACAACATATTACCATAGGCAGAGTTTGCTTATAATGACTTAGTGAATAGGAGCACAGGGCATAGTCCATTCCAGATTGTATATGGCACGCAGCCGAGAGGAGTTTTTGAATTGAGAGATTTGGAACAGACTGCTACTAGGAGTGCTAGTGCAGAAGAATTCGCGGAGGCGATGAAAGAACTTCACAGCCGGGTGAAGGAGCGACTGCAGAATTCAAGTCAGGAGTACAAACAAAGAGCCGATCAGCATAAAATACAACTTCAGTTTGAGGTTGGTGACTTGGTTCTGGCACATTTGAGAAGAGAAAGGTTCCCGAGAGGAACATACAATAAATTGAAAATGAAGAAAATCGGACCATGTAAGGTCTTGAAGAAAATTGGAGAGAATGCTTATGAGATTGAATTACTCGATGGGATCGGAATTTCTCCGATATTCAATGTCTCAGATTTATACCCATATAAACTTGAGGAAATAGGAGCATAAGGTGAACAACCAGAGGTTCAGTGGTAGAAGCAGATGCCAGTTGTAGAGAAGCCACAGATGGAGCAGATACTGGATAAACGAGTGGGTAAGAAGACCAGAAGAAAATAATATTTTGAATATTTGGTCAAGTGGAAGGGCCATCCAGTTGAAGATGCCAGCTGGGAGACTGAAGCAGAGATTTTGAAGCATGGACAGGCCGTGCAGGAGATCATGGACAGGAGCCCATGAAAGTTTTCAAGCGAGGGAGTATGATGCAGGAGCATTCCTCACATCAAGCGAGCCAGCGCGGAAGACAAAGGACAGTTGGGCAGACCCAGCCAAATTTTTGAATTTTCCCTTGAAGTTGATGTGCCAAATATAAATGAGATCATTTATATGAAGGCATCTTGGTATAATGTAATCAGACCTTGAGCGCCCCACTCCCGTCTGAAGTAGATGGAGGCATTTATAGTAGTTAATGCAGGTAGATAGAAATTTAATTCTAGATTAGACTGTTTGAGAGCGCAAGAGGGAAACGGGATATAGACACCCTCATTGTGCATTGTAACATAGTTAGAAGCATTGGAGCATAGAAGAGAAGAAGAGAGCTATGTAGAAACACCCATGTATAATTATTTGGATTAATAGAAGAAGTTGATTCAATTTCATGGCATTGTGTTTGTTCTCTGTGTATGTATGCTGAATGCTATGCTCATGAGTATTTACTTCCTGTTATGCATTTGTTTTACATTCTATGTATGAATGATTTCTTGTTGAGTGTTTGAAATCTGAGAAAGGAAGTAGAAGAATAGAGTTTCAATTGTTTCTCTATCTGAGCAAGGATTCCTGCAAGGAGTGCAGTTGAAGTCGTCCGCAAGGAGTGCGTTGACAGAAGGCTCAGATAGTTTAACTCTTGTTCTCGTTCACCCATAAGTGAAATTGGGTTATAGGAGCCGTGTAAGGAGTGCGCAGGCTAAGGAAAGTCTCAGTTGTGAATCTGAGCAAAGCATTGAAGGACTGCTGTTGCAGGTGTGCGCAGAGTCGAAAGAACTCAACACTTGGAAGTGTTCGAGGATTGTCGCAAGGAGTGCGCGCAAGGGTCTTCTCGGAGACTCAAAATTGTGTAAAGCATAGGAATTCTGTGCCGTGGAGTGTTTGAATAGGCACTGCAAAGTTACGCGTAGGAGGACCATTTTTCACAGAAGAATACTGGGTTCACCCATAGAAAACATCAAAGAGGAAGAGATCGACGGTTAGGATCTTGTGGAGAAGATTTTAAAAATCCCGTCAGCCGTTGGATCTGCCAAAGAAGCGAGGAGGTTACGGCCGCGTTCGGAGTTCAATCTCTAGGGGTCATGATTCGTCAGATCGTTGATCAGTTACCCGTCAGCCGTCCGATCTGACAGGAGTTGCATAGGGCTTAAACCCTCGTGAGAAGAGTAAGAACCCCGAGAGGCGTCGGGGTTCGGGAAAATGAGAGTCACGTGGACTAGAAGTCGGGGAAATCCATCGTGAAAATCCCGACGAGTTCAGAGTTGTCCATCTGTTGGGATAGGTGGCAAGGATCGAGAGTCCATCGGCATTTCAGAACTTCAGAAGACAAGAGTCCGAGACTTGTTGAACCCCGAAACGACGAAAGGATCATAGCCGTAGGATATCAGGGAGGACACGTGTTGTGTGGGCGTCTAGATCAGGGATGTGGTCATCGGAGTTCAAGTAAGTGAGTGTTCATGGCTTTGTAAAGTGGCGAAGTCCGAGGTTCAATCTGAACCATCCATCACTTGGGACGCGTGTCAGAATTCCGAAGAGAGTCGGGGATCGGCGTTTCAGAGTTCCTGAGGACAGGATACTCTCGCAAGACGAAACCGCGAAGTCCGATTTTTCGACAAGAGGAAAGCTCTGTGTGGGGCCTAGCTGACGTCGTCTCGTTGTAGCAAGGAAATCGGGAATTGCCAGAGTGAAAACCCCGAAGCATATGAGAACCGTCCATCCTTGAGGACGCGTGGGTGAGATCGAAGCCGTCGGGAAATTCCCCGAAAGGGAAAGTCAATTGTCGGGGAATCGACATTCGTGAGATCGGGGAAAATGAAAGTAAAAGAACTTCGGCATTAGAAGTCATGAAACCTCGAGGGAGATCTGGAGCCGTTGATCTCAGCAACTGTTCACCGTTGTTGATTTTGGTTATGGCGGAAGGGCGTCCTGGTGACGTCATATCGGGAATCTGTGAGGCAAAAGATCGGGGATTCCGTGGGCGAGAGATTTACTACATTTCAACACTCGAAACCATGAATCCCGATAAGTATATGACCACGGTCATATAAGGGAAGGTCGCGTGGACTAAAGGCTTAGCCCGGGAGGCTAAGGTAGCAGGGGAGCGTATCGGGGATCGGGGATCAGTAAAATGAGTTGTTTGGATATCGCAAGTGCCGAAATCCTGATAGGAGGAACCCCAATAACAAAGTAAAAGACCAACATTTATTTACCACAGGACTCGCGAAATCCCGAAGTCCGATTTCCCGATAGAAGAAAGGGAGATCCCGTGAGAGAGTTGTTGTGGGTGAAAATTTCCCGATAGGGAAATAGAAGAGCCTTTCAGTTCTTCGGGCCGAGGAAGGAAGAAAGATCCTATGAGTGGATGTGCCTGTTATCGCACAGTTTGTAGGAAAGGATTAGGTAGCTTGAGTCAAGGCTTCAAACTGGCGTAACAGGAGCTTCCCCACCCACTGTCACCTCGATGGGGAGCTCTTTCTATTTAGGGTGGCTAATCCCAAGGGAGACGTCCCTAGTAATCTGGGTTTCTGAAAGGGCTAAAGGGCTAATGGACAAGATAAGGGTTCGTTTTCACAGATTACTGCCAAGAAGGAGATAGTCACAGAAGATATTCCACTGATAAGGGCACCTATTTGCGAGACAAGACAAATAAACTAGAACGTGCTGCAGTGGTTAGTATTTCACAATTTAATGACTATCTTTAAATATATATATGAGCAATGATAATTGTAATTATTGACGAAGTCAATGATTGCAAATAAAGCCTATATTAATGTCACTTCTTCAATAAATACACAAAGACATTTGCATTCAATGTATAAAATCACAACCTTGTATTATCACAATGCAATAAAGGTCAAAAATCTGCTCATACATAAATATGTTTGCTGCGTCACAATGCAGAATTAGGGTGATGTCAGCCCTAATCTATACTAGTTTTTTGGAAGGCAAAAGGTGAACGTTTTGCTTAATAAACCAAATAAAGTAAACTATACTTCAATGCCAACCAAATTACAAAGTCTTGCACTTAGATAAGGGTTAAGAAGAGGCTTGACATCACAAATAATGTTGTTGTTGCAAAGGTGACGTCAGCCCTAGAATCAAGTTAGTTTGAAAGACAAAGAGCAGGACGTTTTGCAATCTAAACTTAAGAAAATGATCAACAACTCAAGGTCTATCAAACAAGGTGACAAATGTCAAAACGTTTCAAGCCTAAACAAGTTCTTCAAAAGGTATGACGTCATCTATAATGTGGTTGTTTTAGGGTTAGGGTTAGCTAGTCAAGAGGTGGACGTTTTAGCTAAATCAACCAATGAAAATACTTGAAACCTCTATGGCTATAAAGGGATGACTTGGCCGCAACTTTTAGTCCAAACAAAGTTTCAAA
>ML800789.1:117128-163566 GCA_009831015.1 Picea engelmannii
CTTTTACCAGCTACTTTTACCCCCTGGGCCTTTAGCCCCTTCTTCCCACAAGACAAGATGTACCCTGGAAGGTCATCCTAATGGCCAGACTAGGGGAATGGGATGGATGAGAGGGGTATAAGATGAAAAAGTGATAAGATGGTGGGAGCGGATGATGGCTCTGCAAATCCCCCTTGGTGGCTAACCAAAACCCATGAATACCGACTTGCTAAGCTACCCCATCAATTACCCCAACAGTGGTCAAGTGGATTAGTGTAAGATGCAAGCAGTCATCCGAAATGAAAGGAACCTAATGCATATATAAGAAGGTTATAATGATCAAATACGACACATACCATGATACCTTGGACCAATTACCTCATGGAGCAAGAGCCCTCTCTGATGCAAGACCAGGCCGGTAGTGATGGAAGCTGGTACTGCTGACAGGACAAGTTCGGCTGAGAAGAAAAAAGATGGGCCCTCAAGGGCCATGCTCAAGTCGATCCGCTCTCGTACTCCATGTCTAGGACCATGTGGGCCTCGAGACATGATCTCCTATTTATCCCTAGATATCGGGGATAACAGTGCCTAGCGGGCGCGCCTGCGTCATGAAACCATAAGATGCAAGAGGAATCAATGAAATTCTCTATAGGGACTGGAAGAGTAACCAATCGGTAGAGAAGACTCTGTAATGAGTTAGCTTCCTAAGGCCATGCTAATCCCAAAATTATGATGATGAATGGACTCAAATAACTTTGTGCTATGTTCAAAGGCGACACGACTTCTGTCGATATAATATAATACTGCCTTCCCGCCCATCTTTTTTTGTTTTTTCATAGACAAATGAATGTTATGATACAGAGGAGGAAATGAGTGTCGCAAGTAAGAAAAACTAGTTCTAGCAGTGGAACATACCTATGCTCAATGCAGGGAAGTGCATGCGGGAGATGGACACTCAAGGGAATGTTCCCTCCTATGTATAGGGTGTCAAATTACAAAGGATATAAAGAAGGCTCTGCTTGGTTGAGGATGAAAAACTGTTGAGGCAAATGATTTATAATGCAAAGCGAGAACCGGCTATAGGATCAGTACTGCAAGCAAGGGAATGAGATGCAATCACAACTTGACGCCCAAAAATGTCCTTTTTTATTTCTTTTAGTCTACTTGGTGTGAAAAAGGGGTAAACTTGTGCCAAATAGATGTCTCTTCAAAACCAATTTACGAGTGTGAAAAAGACAAGGTCACTTGACGATCTTTTCACTTTTTGATAACAAGTCAGAAAAGAGATTAACTAAGACTCGTGACCTTTCAAGTCCAATTTAACGAGTGTGAAAGGGACAAATCAC
The DNA here is from genome assembly GCA_009831015.1 of Picea engelmannii. NCBI lineage: Eukaryota > Viridiplantae > Streptophyta > Pinopsida > Pinales > Pinaceae > Picea > Picea engelmannii. The sequence continues at coordinate 118,454 of ML800789.1, forward strand.
TCTACAATCTTTTCTCTTTTTAGACGAGTCGGAAAAGAGCTTAACTAAGATTCGTTTGGGAGATTCTAGGAGGGAAGTCTTGGGGGAGGCCAAGGCTCCCATGCTGGACTTTTGTGGAATGTCAGTATCTTACGAATAGCCGACATAAGCTTGGGAAAACCTAACACTCTCCAAGTCGAGGAGGATAAAGCACTAACATAGTACATAGTCTCCGTGATAGACCAGATAATGTCTCTTACAGGAAAAGACATAGGTGGGGGCATAGGGTACCCTACAAGGCCATCCCAATCGAAGGGAACTTCCTTGGGACTTGGAGGGAGAGCACTCGGTGAGAGAATAAACCTCTCCCGTTTAGAAGGTGTAGTATCAGAAATCCCGATGACATGGTTGAAACATGCATCGCCCTATACAAGGAGAGTAGGATTGACTGGAGATTGCACTGGTACAACCACTTCTTCAATACTAGGTTGAAGAGGATGCATGATAACGAAGATAGGAGACATGTCACCCTCGACAACGGGGGTGAGTTCAGGAGGGAGCTGCAGTGGCGTGACCACCGCATCAATCAAAGGAGGAACAGGGTGTGGGGAAACCACAGATGCCTCAGAATATGAAGGGCCCTTTGGTGAGCCCCAGGCTTCTGGTATCTCAGCAGTGGATGGACACATACAAGTAAGGTGATATCCTTCGCAAGTCTTGCAAATGAATTTCAGTTTATGTCTAAGGCTTCGAGGCTTGTCAATGCCCCCAACGTTATTCACAATGGCTGGCGACATGCTTTCAATGAAACAGGTAGAGGTGAGAGAATCATCTCCTACATGATGTACAGAGGCCGGAGATGTGGAATTGATAAGACTCGTGGTGATTAAAGTGGTTCCCCAAGAATAACTAGCAGTGGCTGGGTGTCGGTTATAAACATGACTCGCAGAGGTTGTTGACTCATCTCCAACATTACTAGCAGAGGTTGGTGATGGAGTTCCAGTATGACTAGCAATGACTGGACTAATGGTGAGTGGTGGAATTTGATTCCAAGGTCTAGGGAAAGATTGGCTTTGAAACATTGCAAGCTAGGAAGGGTCCCGGTTTACCCCCTGTCCCTGTCCAGAAAGGTGGTATCCTCCACCGAATTGGTCCAAAGAGGCTTGTATAGGCATCATCACCGAAGTCTACGAAAAGGCAGAAGTGTGGTAAGAGTTATTTGGGTGAGGATATATGTTGCCCCCTTGTGAAGGGGTTCCGTAAAGAGGGTAGCCCAAACCTTGAAATTGATTTTCCCTGTATGAAATACCCGAGGATAAATGAGGACCTGTCATGGGAAAAGTGTTTGAAGGCACCAACATGGCGGCCGAAGGATACATGGATGGATTGTAATAAGTAGAATAAGCACCCATTTGAGTATTGGCTCCTGAAAGAGCATAACTAGGACTGGATCCGTAGGAGGGGAGGTTCTAACCTCCCGTCATGAAATCATATATTCTGGGTTCGATCACCATTATGGTCGCTAATTTTGTTATGAGGAAAATATCTCTATGGCTAGGGTAAACCACAACAGACAGGTATGATTGAAAAAATCAACTCTATCCCATAAACATGCTATATAAACTAATGTGCAAGCGAGATAAGAAAAGGAAATACCTCGTCGAGATGTTTGAAGATGTCCACCATTGAGCACTTTGACCCAAATATTTATACCTGCAACAAGTTCTCAACAAACAAGAGAAGCAAGCATATAGTGATAATATAAAAGGTTACCACATTAGATAGCATAATCCATTAATATACAAAACAAACATGCCCATGGATAATAACTCATATATTTTCAAGATATCAATTGGACGGGAAGAGAGTATTTCTATTAATAAATGATCAGTAGAAGTGAAAATATTATAGACTTTCGTGTCGACACGGTTAAGAACCGAGAAACCAAGTTCCTTTCGACTGGGCCTCCACCACTTCAATCCTCCACCAAAGGCAAGCTCATAGAAGGGAGACAATGAGGTTCTCCATCAATAAGGGAAGAGCTTGGGGGTTGAACACTGTGTTCAGACTTAAAGGACAAAGGGATGCAGACTCAATATGAAGTAATAATTCCTCCAGAGTAACTTTGCTCTCAAAGTTGAATTCTTTCTCTTTTTCCATAGCTCGGAATTGGGCTCTTTATAGCCTTCAAAATGCAACTAAAAGGTCGATTCAGAACGTTTCCAGTATATGGAAGGCCAAGGATCAGAGATCTCATGTCGTGACATGGAAACCCGACATTTAATTTTGATTTTCTGGCACAAATATTCATGTACATGAGTTGTAGTGGAGCAGCCTGTGTATACACTTGTTATACAGTGTGCAAGATGCGTACAAGTGGAAAAATTTGTATTTTTGTCTCTAGATTTATCAATGAGGGAAAGTGAGTCTGCATAGGGAAATGGAATAATGCCCTCTCTGCAAGATTTCTTAGGGTGAGGCAAATCTTTCTCTAACAGTAACATCTCTCTGGTGGGCATAACATCATCGTCCTATCAGACCTTATGGGTATTGGCATCCTTTCGGACCTTATGTCATTACAAGACTTCATCTAGCTTACTCATAGATAGGAAACTAGCGAGTTCACGTAGAACTACGCTACTTCCCAATCCACATGGAGTCTGGGAAACTATCTAGTTTATCCAGTTCACATAGAACTGCGCTACTACCCAATCCATACAGAGCCTGGGAAAATATCCAGTTTAGAAAATTCACACAGAACTTCACTACTACTCAATCCATATAGAATCTGGGAAATGATCCATTTTAGCCAGTTCACACAGAATTGCACTACTACCCAATCCAAACAGAGTCTAGGAAACTAATGTGCTTGTAAATGAATACCCGCTGCTGCCACACTCTGTAAGATACTACCCACTAGAATCACATATGTGACTCGTCATTCCCTCTTATGAGGGAAGTCCTTTTGGACCATGCCAAGCTTGTCCCTGAAGTACTCAAACTTTACCTTTGATAGAGGATTGGTCAACACATCTGATATATGCTCGTTTGTGACAATATACTGGAGCTTCACAACTCCCTTTTGCACCAGATTTCATATATAATGGTACTTGATCTCGAAGTGCTTGGAATTGTCATGAAACATAGGGTTCTCAGACAAATTTATACAACTCTGGTTGTCACAAAAAATACAAGTCACCTCCAACTTGAGATCAAACAGTCCTGCAAGCAACTTCTGAAGCCACACAACTTCTCTACTAGCTAAACATGCTGCTAAATATTCTGCTTCATCCGTACTAAGTGCCACACTAGTTTGCTTCCTACTGAGCCACAAAATCATAGCTTACCCCAAACTGAAGCAACATCCTAATGTACTCTTCTGATATGTGACACTATCGGCCCAATCTGAATTAGCATATCCTTGCAGTCTTATCTTACGATCTGAAACATATCTGAGTCGATAGTCAATTGTACCTTTCAGGTATCTCAATACATGTTTTGCCTCCATGAAGTAAATATGTCTCGGTCCAACCATATACTGACTCAATGTGTTCACCGCAAAACATATATATGACCTTGCGTTCGTCAAATACATCAACGAACCAATCATCTGTCTATATATGGTGGCATCCACTGTCTCTGAAGATGTATCACTCAATAACGTCAGGTTTTCCACTATCGGTGTAGACGTGGATTTACAATCCATCATTTCGAATCCCTGCAAGATATCAACAGTATATTTTCCTTGGCTAAGGAAAATCTCATCTAGCCTCTGCCACACCTCCAATTCCAAGAAGTAATGCATTAGACCTAGATCCTTCATATCTAACTCTGAAGTGAGATCCCTCTTGCACCCATCTATGAACTTCTCATCCCCCATAAGAAATAGGTCATCCGATATCAAAGGGGCAACCATCCCCAAGCTCATAAAAGTAATTGTCTGGCATATCCTGCCTTGGGTGCCTGCTTAAGCCTGTATAAAGCCTTATTCAATTTGCGAACACGAGACTCATTCTCATGTATCTTGTGGTTTCTCTATGTACACTTCTTCTGGATACTAGAGAAAGTGTCTCGTCATAATATTATCCCTCTTGCTGGGAGAATCCTCTGGCCACAAATCAAGTTATTTGCATCTCTATGCTATCGTAAACAACATGCTTGATCTTGTAGAGAAACTTGGAAGTCACCACTGACTTCCCTTTTGGTCTCAGAACCAAGGAAAAATATGTATCCCATTCCTTCTAATTTTCTTTCTCCTCTATCACTGAAAACAAGGGAATCCTCCCAGGAGGTATCATATCTCCTCGAAGCCTCTGAAGCTTCGATCTAGCCTCCTCAACTCATGGCACCTGTTTGTCAGTTTTGGAAGACGTCTCTCTCTCCCATATGAATTTGAGGAGAAATACTTTCTGAATGAATGTCTCTAAGCCATTGAATCTCTCTGAGATCAGGCTCACTCTGATTCTATATAATCTTCAGAGCCATCTACTCCCTCTACATGTGATGACCTCCTCTGAAGTCTGATCTCCTATGAACTGTCCTAGGGAGGCTTCTCCTCCCTATTGGATTATGAGGGTTGAATCCCTCTGAGCTCTATCTCCTTCTAAGCTCGTACTTGGTGGGGCCTCCTGCCTCAACACTAGTGGATCCACCTATTCCTCCTCATGATATGGCTCATCAATGCCATATATATATATCCTCTTTGCATCCTGCAAAGTTTCACAAGACCATGTTGGTCTCTTCCTGGTTACTACAACAATTCTGGGTAAGCCCTTTTGGCTCTACTGACTCTTCTCTATGATCTAAAGAGTGATCAACTGAACTTAGAGGGATTTGTCTTTGGGGCCTTCTTCTCCTTATTATCAATATCCATATGAGATACTTTGTATCTCGCAAAAGTACCCTTCTTCGTCCTCTTCTTATTTGGTACATGTATGTATACAGGCATATATACAACTTCTTATCTGGATAGTCTACTCCATGTCTCAAGCTAGAGACAATCTAATATGTTTCCTCCTGCAACCATCATTATAGCTCCCTCTCAGATTTATCACCTATGACCTTCCCGAAACAAAAGCAACAATAAGGGAAAAAAACAAACAAGAATAATACTCTTATAATAATAATAAAAACAAGAATGGGAACAATCATCACAGTAGCTCCTTCTCAGAGCTATCACTTGTGACTTGTCTGGAACAAGAGCCAAAACAAAAATACAATAATAATAAATAAGAAAAACACTCTTCCAGTGTTGTGACCAATCATTCCTCCATGGTAACTTGCCCAGAACAATAAACGAAAACAACATCATCTCTATGGTAGCCTCCATGGAATTTACAAGATAACCTTCCTGGAACAAAGACAACAACCAAGAACATATCCTAGAGCAGATCAATTTATATTGTAAACAAGTGCATCATTAATACTGAAGAATGATCCTTTACTTAAATGTTCAAGTGTTAAACATTTGATAGAAATAGTACTCAGTAGTAATAGATTTCTTAAGTTATAGCAATATAAAATATCAAACTTGATATGAAAACCTGGACTCTAGCTATTGTTGTCCCATTTGAGTTTTCATATACTGTAGGAGACATCGTTACTACTACCTTCAACTCTTGGGCTTCCTCTGAGTGCACTAGATCTAAGATTCCTTTGGATCTACTGTCACTGCCTGGATAAATGTCCTTTTTCGACCTTTGAAACTTCTTATGGGGATGATCCTCTTTTTTGCTCTTTCCTTTTCTTGTATGTGCTGCTAGTGCTTGATTTTCATTATTACCCAACTTTTCTTCTCTTGTTGCCAATCTAGATTCTTCTTGATTGGAATCTTCCCATAGCCTACTAAACTTTGTTAGTTTTTTTCTCGAACAGATTCTCTGAATAAATGATTCCCAAGACTTTGGGAGACCATTCAATGTAGTCATTACTATCTCAACTTCTTTAACTGTCTCCAATGGCTTCACGTTGTTCTTTGATTTGAGATACCCTCGTGAAGTAGGATTGAATGGTTTATGAATTCTGCATCTTCACATTCTTGATTTGTGTCCTTAATGTCGTTTTCCAATTGATATTCTTTCCTTCATATAATCGGGATAAAACATCAAACATCTACTTTGGAGTTTTCAATGATGAGACATGAGGGACCAGGTTCTTTTGTACTTTTCTTTAGCCTTATCTCCCTATGGATATTGAAATTCTTCTTCAATGAAGCCTTCTAAATCATTCTCTTCTAGAATGAGCATCACTCTATATTTCCATGCTCAGAAGTTATCAACACCCTCAAGATTCTCATCAAGCTTAGTGTTGGAAGTCATTATGCCCCGAGATCTAGAAATATGACAAAATTGAGACTTTGCATAAATGAATTTTGGACTTACCAATGAGTGCGTTATGCCAAGGTGACCTCCTTTCTTCAAGGATCTGCTCCAACTTCAACCTTTAAATGCCCAAACGTCTTGACCTAGGGTTTTATGAGGAAACCAAAATTTTCCAACTTTTGAATTTTGGAGATATGATCTGGGGGAAAGGTGTGCACTCCTTAGATGGCCTTCTTGGTGGATTTGTAAGTTCTCAACAAGCTTGATAATAGAGGAAATTGATGATCTTCCTTCCAATGGTTAGACTATTCTAAAGGAAACCAACTTTGATACCATGTTAAAATTTTGGTATGCTCGTTTTACCATAGACAGTTTTACACCATTGTCACCCAACCATAAGTACTTACATGTACCAACCTCAAGCACAATAACATTTTCTTAGATATATTTCATAAATGAAGAAAGTATTCTTAGATAAACCCTAACCAGAAATACCAACATGGCTGCAACAATATCACAATACCAAGAGATCATACCTTTACCAAGAGAAGCGCACAAGAGAGAGATACCAGAAAGACTAGCACCCTAACTGTTGTAATTTTTGCTCCTCAAACTTGCACCCTAACTGTTTCTCCTCAGACTTCCCCCCCTAACTGCTGCAACTGTTTCTCCTTAGACTTGCACCCTAACTAAGTGAGTGAGAGTGTGAAAATGAGGTAGTGCCTTACCTCTATATATACTAGCTTGTCCAAGTGAAATTTCATGTGGGGCCAACTTCTCTTTCTGGAGCCTTCTAATTCTTTATTATTATTCTCCTTGGGCCGAATTATCTTCTAGGGTATTTCCACATTTGTTTAATGGTTCTCTTACTTCTGGAATATTCTATTCTAAGCACAAAGCTTATGCTAGAGGTTAATACCTCCCGCACCTACCAAAACATCAACAGTTTCTATGCACAAGGAAACCCTAGTTTCATGAAACTGTAACGCCCCCTCCGTTATGACAACGAACAATGAGGTAAAAGGGGTAAAATTTTTTTTTGCATTAGGATAATATAATCGTTGCTCAATTTTGATAGCATTTCAAGCGACACATCATCAAAATCAATGACGAAATAAATCCAACGCATTGACATAAATAACAGCGACACATGATCAACATAAAAAGTTCATAATTATCGACACAGTTCCATACATCAAATAAGATGAAGCAAAAATATAAATAATGATCAACCATCAATACTAATTATCAAGTATTCATGGCACGATAGGAAATTCTACTACATAACATACATCAATTAATTGACACAATTACTACCTATGAAACATTCTACAATAGTATATTACACATGTCATAAAACAATTGATTGATGCAATTTCCATCTACGATGCATTCCAACAACAGTAAGTAGCTTAAGAAAAACTCTATCATAAATATATGCCAAATTGAATATACTCGCAAAGAATTTTATAACACTTAGGCCTCCTAATTCCATTCACCTAATTCTATGGACATTCCTTCAATACTTCCTACGTTGTGAGGATAGCAAAGACAATAAACTCATTTCATTATGATGCCTAAGACTCCAAATTACATCAAGAACATTTAAAAACAACAATTACACCATACAACAATTGACATAATTCCATTTACAATCAAGCTATGATTTAACATTATAACATTAATAAATCAATGAACATTCTATTACACTAAAAGCATGGAAACTTTAAAGTTAAGACAACAATTTAATATAAATTAGTTGATCTTCTTAATTCCATTTTTATTTCCCACTCATTAATATAAACTATTACTCAAGACCCGTTTTGTCTAATCACCATATCATTCTTATATGGGGTCTATGATGAGAAACCTTTAAATAAACTAAATCTAAAACCATCATAGTCAACAATCATAACCAATAATAAACCATGGTAATAATATTGAATCGACAATTATAAATAAAACTTATAGTCATTCAATTACATCCCCTTTATCCTTAAATAAAACACATAATTGATAACCGACCATTGGTACTATTTAATCAATACATTAAATAAGAATTGTACAATAGACTTATACCATAAATAAGACTTATACATTAAATAAATAAATAAGACTTCTACATTAGAGGAGACAACCATCATGAATCCAACCTACGTGTTAAAAATAGTAATTGAAATTAAATCATTAAATCAAGGAGGGAAAAACATTGGGAAACAGTGCCCGAAAATCCCAGCTAGATATGCCATTGCAGAAATCAGAATGCTAATCATTGGGCATGGGGACGCGGAGATAACTCTGTCACTCGATAAAACCCTAAATGCAGAGGATGCTTGCTATCGCAGGGGTTAAGGGAGAATCCAAACTTGGCTAGTTTACACAACCACAAGGACGCAAAGATTATTCATAAAGAAAATGCAGAGATAATTTAAATCGCAGAGTTTTTTCTAAGATTAATGCCGGGTATATTCGTTGATGTCACACGGAGGGACTTTTGTAATTACGTCAAGGGTTACTAAAAATGTAGAGGTTTTTAATGGAGAAATTTTGTCTTTAAAAGAAATCATAGTTCACAATCAGATCTTGTTCTTTAATTCTATTTATTACACTGGCTGCAAACAACCCACTGTGGTTCTAAGTGCATACTAAAGGAGTAGCAACTAATGGGAATTCCTTGAGCCTAGGGAGATAGAAGACAAGGATTAAAAACAAAAATCATCACGGATTTGATGTGTAAGTACTGTGTATCTCGCTGTGTGAATATTGTGTAAAACGTTGTGTACATATGGTGTAAACTTGTTGTGTAAATACAATGTAAAATTGATGTGTAAATACTGTGTTAAATCATTGTTTGATAACATGATTTTCTGAGGTAAAAAAATGACCAAGAAATCTCTCAACTTGACAGCGACAAGCAGGTTTGTCAATTATAAAGGGTGATTAAGAATCCAAAATCCAGTATTTGTATTATCTCATTGTTTAAATTCCAGGCATTGGTTTATCTTAAATTAAGTTTAATAGGGGAGGCCAGGAACCAGGTAATGCACCATCCTTGGTGCAATGCAAAGTAAAATAAACGTCCACTGGAAGAGCTACGGGAAAGCATGCCTACACTCTCGGGAACTCGTGGTGGAAGAAGGGTCAAAAATCCACCCAACGATTCGCTGACATAAAACAAAGTTCAATTCATAATGACTTTGAAATTAAGAAGACAACGGAAAATAAATTTCCATGACAGGGATGAAAATAAGCGTCGTGTTCAACACTCGCAATGCCTAGTGCATGAGGGAAGGATTTGGGTAATGGATAAGCCACAACAAACACAAGGGTATTCATGAATAGAAAAAAACCAAGGATAAATCTTGAACTTAACCGCCCACATTCCAATGTTCAGATATAGATATTTAGTTTAAACAAAAGCTAAAATAGAAATTAAATAGTGTTTCACAAATATGCAAAGTATGTATTAAGAAAGACGTAGGGTACGTTTTAATGAAAAACACATAGAATACTCCAGGTAAGATCGCAAGGTAAGATCATGGAATCAATGAGTAAAATCCAAGGAAAACGCTCAGCAAAGTTTTATGAAAATTGCAAAGCAAAGAAAAGGATTTTCACTGTACAAGCAATGGATTTACTAGGAAAAGAAATTATCCTTCACTTATTATCCATGCACATGAAATAACAACATTTGAATATAAATCTTTAACACCGAAGTGAAAGATAGTTGATTCGGCTCCTGCCCGATTGCTCAGGCACAGACTAATAACTTAAAGGATAAATGAACATAAGATAAAAACACAATTTCTTTGGGTTAAAAACAATAACAACACAGAGTAAAATAAAATAATGGCTCAAGAACCAAAACACAGTCATCCTCGGTAATAATACAACGTAGTAATAATCCCAATCAGAACCGAAAAATACAATAAAATGCAATAATAAAACAAAGCTCAGAAACATAAATTTAGTGACCCTTTTGCAATTTCACATGGCACACTATTGCCCAGATAAAAATTCATATGCATAACTAAATGAGTCTTTCTTTTAACAACATCTATGTAAGTGAGCTTTCAACAATAAAAAATGCGTAAACAAGAAATTGAACTATGATTTAATACAAATTATGCACATGCATACCGTAGCCAAATGCGAAGAACCGGAAGTGATTGTCCCGTGCTCGCGCTCCGTCCAACTCTGACTTGCCGACCGATGAGACCTCACCGATACCTCCAAGCCAACGCTAGGGGTAATCTTCTTCCCCCTGAGCCCCCCGAGCCACAAAGGGGCCATGCACACAAAACCATAGAATGATAGCACCCAGCTCGCCTTGCAAGGTCGAGCTACCACTCGTTACCCGAGTTGGGTATCCCAACTCCCACAAGAGAAAGTTCAGTCAAGATGAAATTTCAACAGCGTAACGTTACGCAAGCCAGATGTGATCCATACGCCTCCTCCCCATCTCTTTTATAGAGTTTCTTAGTCATTATTTTCCCAAACCCTCATTAGATTCCTTTTTCATTTATTTAATTAGGAAAAACCTCCCTCGTACACATGTCACCCGATCCCCTAGTTGCACCAGAAAACCAATTTATTAATTAATTAAATATTCCTATTTCCCTCACCCACCTAAAAGCGTTCCTAAAAACGCTCCTCGGTGTCCCAATATTCCCTTACAATTCTTAAATGACTTACGCCTTACTTAATTCCTAGTTGAGTTCATAAATAGAAAATCCCAAAGGCTAGATTCCTTACTAAGTTGGACATTCCCCTTTTTCTTTAAGTTTCCCCTTTTCTTTAAGATTCCTTTTCTTTTAAGTTTCCCCCCTTTTCCTTTTTAACTAAAAATCAATTTAGAAAGTGTAGATAAAAACAACTATTCACCATTTTTCCTTTTTAACTAAAAATCAATTTAGCAAGTGTAGATAAAAGCAACCATTTACCCTTTTTAATAAATTTAATCCTCCATTATAATTTTTACTTTAATAATTAAAATTTTAATTTCTTTACCTCCTTCTTGTTATATGTCTAATTATTTTTGTTCAGAGGTTCTGCTTAGACCTAGGTTTTAAATTCACTAGGCTTGGCGACAGTTCTTGAGGGAAAATTTGTTATTAACTTACTCATCTCTTTACTCATTTTAAGGTCAACTAGGTCCTAAGGAGGCATAGTTTTCTAGGCACTAGGTTTATTAACTTACCAGTTAAAATCGCAACGTGCACTCACCTCTTTCCGTTTTATTTGCATGATGTGCCCTTCAAGAAGCACTACATGGTCCAAGGGTGCCACTTGCCTCTTTCCGTTTTCTTTGCGCGACATTCCCTTCAAGACGCACTACGTGCTCCAAGGGTGCCACTCGCCTCTTGAATTAATTTGGTAGACGTCAAACCCTTGGGGTCAATACTTCGTCATGTGATATTGTGGGAGACTAAGGGCCTCTAAGGAATAAGGACCCTGCCTTATTGTGCGCACCTTATAATAATCGTGAGCGACTGTCACAGTCTTCCCTCACGACATTGTGGGTCTTCTCGAACTAGGTAATCGTTAACCTACAGTTTGAGCCACGACGAGAGTGCTAGTAAGCTGTGGCAGGGCTGATAACACACGTCTCCCTCAATGTCTCTGGTTGTCGTGCGTGACCCATCTACTTCAAATGTGGGTCTGGTTGGCAAGCTATCGTCAGCCTGCATCCATCAACGAATCATGTCAGCAATAATAATCTGTCATCAAAATATCTAATAATGTGTACACATGTCACATAAACAACATTTAAACCCTAACAGTCCACTCCTTGAATCGATCTGGAGTCCAAGGGTTTCATCGATGCCTCGACATCCTCAACGTCCAGAGAGAACCCAATCAATAGCATCTGTGTATGTAAAGAAAACAAAATAACATATCATCAAATCCACAATATCTCATAATCATAATCAAAACAACCAATAGTATACACGGATCACTTGCACGCAAGTGTCTTCAAAAATAAGTTTTCTTAGTGTGCGTAAGAGCGAGATGTTACATACACCCCCTCTTGTTTTAAACTTTGTCCCAAAGTTTCACAATGTGTAAATGCCGAAATAAAGTGTATCAGAATATCATAGGTCTAGCTATCAAACAAAAATGGAAACTGTCGACGCATATCATATGCGTCCTCCCAGGTCGTTGAGTGTGGACTATAGTTGTCCCACTGGACCTTGACTTGATCTACTGTTCGACGACATATCTTTCAAATGCAATGGTCCAGGATGTGGATTGGCTCCGTAGTGAGCTCACCCTCGTCCGATACCTGCAAGGAACTCATGTCGATAACATGTGTAGGATCACTAACATAATGTCTCCAAACAAAGACATGAAAAACATCGTGCATATGCCTCAAAGAATCAGACAAAGATAGTCGATAGGCCACAGGCCCCTTCTTTTCCACAATCTTGAAAGGTCCCACGAACCTACGAGAGATTTTATCACCCTTTCCAAACTTGATCGAACTCTTATGCGGTTTCACTTGCAAGAATACTCGATCGCCAACTTCATAACCACGATCGACACGAAGTGCATCGGCGTAACTCTTCTGTTGATCCTACGCTTTTATAATCCTTTGTATTATTGTTTGTATTTGATATTCCATTTCTTTGATCGCTTCCATTCCCACCAGAACCCTATCCTCAAGTCGATCCCAACTCAAAGGCATCCGACATGGTCGCCCGTAAAGAAACTCGAAAGGTTCCATCTTAATGGTGCTTTGATAACTGTTGTTATATGCGAATTTTACCAGTGGCAAGAATTCTTCCCAATGCTTTTGTTGGTCCATCACATACATACAAAAAATATCTTCCAAGATTTGGTTTGTTCCCTCGGTCTGCTTGACATGGCGGCCGTAGGATACATGGATGGAGTGTAATAAGTAGAATAAGCACCCATTTCAGTATTGGCTCCTGAAAGAGCATAACTAGGTCTGGATCCATAGGAGGGGAGGTTCCAACCCCCCGTCGTGAAATCATAGATTCTGGGTTCGATCACTAGTATGGTCGCCAATTCTGTTACGAGGAAAATCTCTCTATGGCTAGGGTAAACCACAACAGACAGGTATGACTACAAAAATCAAATCTATCCCATAAACATGTTATATAAACTAATGTGCAAGCGAGATAAGAAAAGGACCTACCTTGTCCAGATGTTTGAAGATGTCCACCATTGAGAACTTTGACCCAAAGATTTATACCTGCAACAAGTTCTCAACAAACAAGTGAAGAAAGCATATAGTGATAATATAAAAGGTTAGCACATTAGATAGCATAATCCATTAATATACAAAACAAACATACCCATGGATAATAACTCATATATTTTCAAGATATCAATTGGACGGGAAGAGAGTATTTCTATTAATAAATGATCAACAGAAGTGAAAATATTACAGACTTCTGTGTCGACATGGTTCAGAACCGAGAAACCAAGTTCCTTCCGGCTGGGCCTCCACCACTTCAATCCTCCGCCAAAGGCAAGCTCATAGAAGGGAGACAATGAGGTTCTCCATCAATAAGGGAAGAGCTTGGGGGTTGAACACTGTGTTCAGACTTAAAGGACAAAGGTATGCATACTCAATATGAAGTAATAATTCCTCCAGAGTAACTTTGCTCTCAAAGTTGAATTCTTCCTCTTTTTCAATAACTCGGAATTGGGCTCTTTATAGCCTTCAAAATGAAACTAAAAGGTTGAGTTGGAACGTTTCCAATATATGGAAGGCCAAGGATCAGAGATCTCTTGTCGTGACATGGAAACCTGACATTTAATTTTGATTTTCTAGCACAAATCCCGATGTATGCGGGTTGTAGTGGAGCAGCCTGCGTATACGCTTGTTGTATAGTGTGCAAGATGCGTACAAGTGGAAAAATTTGTATTTTTTTCTCTGGATTTATCAATAAGGGAAAGTGAGTTTGCATAGAGAAATGAAATAAGGCCCTCTCTGCAATATTGCTTAGGGTGAGGCAAATCTTGCTCTAACAGTAAAATCTCTCTAGTGGGCATAGAATCATCATCCTCTCGGACCTTATGGGTCTTGGCATCCTTTTAGACCTTATTTCATTACAAGACTTCACCTAGCTTACTCATAGCTAGGAAACTAGCCAGTTCACGTAGAACTACGCTACTTCCCAATCCACATGGAGTCTGGGAAAATATCTAGTTTATCGAGTTCACATAGAACTGTGCTACTACCAAATCCATACAGAGCCTGGGAAACTATCCAGTTTAGACAATTCACATATAACTGCACTACTACCCAGTCCATATAGAATCTGGGAAATGATCCATTTTAGCCAGTTCACACATAACTGCTCTACTACCCAATCCAAACAGAGTCTAGGAAACTAATGTGCTTGTAAATGAATACCCATTGCTGCCACACTCTGTAAGATACTATGCACTAGAATCACATATGTGACTCATCATTTCCTCTTACGAGGGAATTATTTTTGGACCATGCCAAGCTTGTCCCTGAAGTACTCAAACTTTACCTTTGATAGAGGCTTGGTCAACACATCTTCTATCTGCCCATTTGTGCCAATATATTGGAGCTTCACAGCTCCCTTTTGCACCAGATCTCAAATATAATGGTACTTGATCTTGGCGTGCTTGGAATTGTCATGAAACATAGGGTTCTCAGAAAAATTTATACAACTCTGGTTGTCACAAAAAATACAAGTCACCTCCAACTTGAGATCAAACAATCCTGCAAGAAACTTCTGAATCCACACAATTTCTCTACTAGCTAAACATGCTCCTAGATATTCTGCTTCGTCTGTACTGAGTGCCACACTAGTTTTCTCCCTACTGAGCCACGAAATCATAGCTTACCCCAAACTGAAGCAACATCATGATGTACTCTTCTGATCTGTGACACTACCGGCCCAATCTGAATTAGCATAGCCTTGCAATCTTATCTTACGATCTGAAACATATCTGAGTCCATAGTCAACTGTATATTTCAAGTATCTCAATACATGTTTTGCCTCCATGAAGTAAATACGTCTCGGTCCAACCATATACTGACTCAATGTGTTCACCACAAAACATATATATGGATTTGTGTTCGTCAAATACATCAACGAACCAATCATCTGTCTATATATGGTGGCATCCACTATCTCTGAAGATGTATCACTCAATAGCTTCAGGTTTTCCACTATCGGTGTGGGCGTGGATTTACAATCCATCATTTCAAATCCCTGTAGGATATCAACAATATATTTTCCTTGGCTAAGGAAAATCTCATCTAGCCTTTGCCACACCTCCAATTCCAAGAAGTAATGCATTATATCTAGATCCTTCATATCTAACTCTAAAGCGAGCTCCCTCTTACACCCATCTATGAGCTTCTCATCCCCTGTAAGAAATAGGTCATCCGATATCAAAGGGGCAACCATCCCCAAGCTCATAAAAATAATTGTCTGGCATATCCTGCCTTGGGTGCCTGCTTAAGCCTGTATAAATCCTTCTTCAATTTGCAAACATGAGACTCATTCTCATGTATCTTGTGGTTTCTCTATGTACACTTCTTTTGGCTACTAGAGAAAGTGTCTCATCATAATATTATCCCTCTTGTTGGGAGAATCCTCTGGGCACAAATCAAGTTACTGCAACAATTCTGGGTAAGCCCTTCTGGCTCTACTGACTCTTCTTGATGATCTGAAGAGTGATCAACTAAACTTAGAGGGATCTGTCTTTGGAGCCTTCTTCTCCTTACTATCAATATCCATATGAGATACTTTGTATCTCGTAAAAGTACCCTTCTTCGTCCTCTTCTTATTTGGTACATGTATGTATATGGTCGTTTATACAACTTCTTATCTAGATAGTCTACTCCATGTCTCAAGCTAGAGACAATATAATATGTTTCCTCCTGCAAACGTCATTATAGCTCCCTCTCAGAGTTATCACCTGTGACCTTCCCGAAACAAAAGCAACAATAAGGGAAAACAATAAACAAGAATAATACTCTTATAATAATAATAAAAACAAGAATGGGAACAATCATCACAGTAGCTCCTTCTTAGAGCTATCACTTGTGACTTGTCTGGAACAAGAGCCAAAACAAAAAATACAATAATAATAAATAAGAAAAACACTCTTCCAGTGTTGTGAGCAATCATTCCTCCATGGTAACTTTCCCGAAACATTAAACAAAAACAACATCATCTCTATGGTAACCTCCATGGAATTTACAAGATAACCTTCTTGGAACAAGGACAAAAACCAAGAACATATCCTAGAGCAGATCAATTTATCTTGTAAACAAGTGCATCATTAATACTGAAGAATGATCTTTTACTTAAATGTTCAAGTGTTAAACATTTGATAGAAATAATACTCAGTAGTAATAGATTTCTTAAGTTATAGCAATATAAAATATCAAACTTGATATGAAAACCTGGACTCTAGCTATTGTTGTCCCATTTGAGTTGTCATATACTGTAGGAGACATCATTACTACTACCTCCAACTCTTGGGCTTCCTCTGAGTGCACTAGATCTAAGATGCCTTTGGATCTACTGTCACTGCCTGGATAAATGTCTACATAATTGATAATCGACTATTGGTACTATTTAATCAATACATTAAATAAGAATTGTACAATAGACTTATACCATAAATAAGACTTATACATTAAATAAATAAATAAGACTGCTACATTAGAGGAGACAACCATCATGAATCCAACCTACGTGTTAAAAATAGTAACTGAAATTAAATCATTAAATCAAGGAGGTAAAAAACATTGGGAAACAGTGCCCCAAAATCGCAGCTAGACATGCCATCGCAGAAATCGAAATGCTAATCGTTGGGCATGGGGATGCGGAGATAACTCTGTCACTCGATAAAACGTTGAATGAAGAGGATGCTTGCTATCGCAGGGGTTAAGGGAGAATCCGAACTTGGCCATTTTACACAATCACAAGGACGCAAATATTATTCATAAAGAAGACACAGATATAATTTAAATCACAGAGTTCTTCTGAGTTTAATGTCAGGTATATTCATTGATGTCACACAGAGGGACTTCTGTAATTACGTCAAGGATTAATAAAAACACAGAGGTTTTTAATGGAGAAATTCCATCTTTAAAAGAAAACACAGTTCACAATCGGATCTTGTTCTTCAATTCTATTTATTACACTGGCTGCAAAGAACCCACTGTGGTTCTTAGTGAATACTAAAGGAGTAGCGACTAATGGGAATTCCCTGAGCGCAGGGAGATAGAAGACAAGGATTAAAAACAAAAATCATCACGAATTTGTTGTGTAAGTACTGTGTATCTCGCTGTGTGAATACTGTGCAAAACGTTGTGTACATACGGTGCAAAATTGATGTGTAAATACAGTGTAAAATTGATGTGTAAATACTGTGTTAAATCATTGTTTGATAACATGATTTTTTGAGGTAAAGAAATGACCAAGAAATCTCTCAACTTGACAGCGATAAGCAGGTTCGTCAATTATAAAGGGTGATTAAGAATCCAAAATCTAGTATTTGTATTATCTCATTGTTTAAATTCCAGGCATTGGTTTATCTTAAATTAATTTTAATAGGGGAGGCCAGGAACCAGGTAATGTGCCATCCTTGGTGCAATGCAAAGTAATGCGAAGAACCAGAAGTGATTGTCTTGCGCTCGCGCTCCATCCAACTCCGACTTGTCGACCGATGAGACCTCACCTGTACCTCCAAGACAAATCTAGGGGTACTCTTCTTCCCCCTGAGCCCCCCGAGTCGCAAAGGGGCCATGCACACAATACCACATAATGATAGCACCCATCTCGCCTTGCAAGGTCGAGCTACCACTCGTTACCCGAGCTGGGTATCCCAACTCCCACAAGAGAAAGTTCAGTCAAGATGAAATTTCAGCAGTGTAACGTTACGCAAGCCAGATGTGATCCATACTCCTCCTCCCCATCTCTTTTATAGAGCTTCTTAGTCATTAGTTTCTCAAACCCTCATTAGATTCCTTTTTCATTTATTTAATTAGGAAAAACCCCCCCCCATACACATGTCGCCTGATCCCCTAGTTGCACCAGAAAACCAATTTATTAATTAATTAAATATTCCTATTTCCCTCACCCACCTAAAAGCGTTCCTAAAAACGCTCCTCGGTGTCCCAATATTCCCTTACAATTCTTAAATGACTTACGCCTTACTTAATTCCTAGTTGAGTTCATAAATAGAAAGTCCCAAAGGCTAGATTCCTTACTAAGTTGGACATTCCCCTTTTTCTTTAAGTTTCCCTTTTTCTTTAAGATTCCTTTTATTTTAAGTTTCCCCCCTTTTCCTTTTTAACTAAAAATCAATTTAACAAGTGTAGATAAAAACAACCATTCACCATTTTTCCTTTTTAACTAAAAATCAATTTAGCAAGTGTAGATAAAAACAACCATTTACCCTTTTTAATAAATTTAATCCTCCATTATAATTTTTACTTTAATATATAAAGTTTTAATTTCTTTACCCCCTTCTTGTTATATGTCTAATTATTTTTGTTCAGAGGTTCTGCTTAGTCCTAGGTTTTAAATTCACTAGGCTTGGCGACAGTTCTTAAGGGAAAATTTGTTATTAACTTACTCATCTCTTTACTCATTTTAAGGCCGACCAGGTCCTAAGGAGGCATAGCTTTCTAGGCACTAGGTTTATTAACTTACCAGTTAAAATTATGACGTGCCCTTCAGGACGCACTACGTGCTCCAAGGGTGCCACTCGCCTCTTTCCATTTTCTTTGCGCGACATGCCCTTCAAGAAGAACTATGTGGTCCAAGGGTGCCACTTGCCTCTTTCCATTTTCTTTGCGTGACATGCTCTTCAAGATGCACTACGTGCTCCAAGGGTGCCACTCGCCTCTTGAATGAATTTGCTAGACATCAAACCCTTGGAGTCAATACTCTTCCAGGTGATCTTGTGGGAGACTAAGGGCCTCTAAGGAATAAGGACCCTGCCTTATTGTGCACCCCTTAGAGTCATCGTGAATGATTTCACAGTCTTCCCTCACGGCATCGTGGGTCTTCTCGAACTGGGTAATCGTTAACCTACAGTTCGAGCCACGACAAGAGTGCTAGTAGGTTGTGGTAGGGCTTCTACCACACCTCTCCCTCAATGTCTCTGGTTGTCATGCGTGACCCCTCTATTCCAAATGTGGGTATGGTCGGCAAGCTATCATCAGCCTGCATCCATCAATGAATCATGTCAGCAATAACAATCAATCATCAAAATATCTAATCATGTATACATATGTCACATCAACAACATTTAAACCCTAATAGTCCACTCCTTGAATCGATCCGGATTCCAAGGGTTTCATCGATGCCTCAACATCCTCAACGTCCAAAGTCCTGCACAACTCAGGAGAACCTAGTCAATAGCACCTGTCTATGTAAATAAAACAAAATAACATATCATCAAATCCACAATATCTCATAATTGTAATCAAAACAACCAATAGTATAATGACCCAGATCACTTGCATGCAAGTGTCCTAAAAAATAAGTTTGCTTAGTGTGCGCAAGAGCGGGATGTTACATACACTCCCTCTTGTTTTAAACTTTTTCCCGAAGTTTCACAGTGTGTAAGTGCCAAAATAAAGTGTATCAGAATATCATAGGTCTAGTTATCAAACAAAAATGGAAACTGCTGATGCATATCATATGTGTCCTCCCAGGTCATCGAGTGCAGACTATAGTTGTCCCACTGGACCTTGATCTGATCTACTGTTCGACATTGTAGTTGTTGAATGCGATGGTCCAGGATGCGGATTGGCTCTGCCGTGAGTGCACCCTCGTCTGATACTTGCAAGGAACTCATGTCAATAACATGTGTAGGATCACTAACATAATGTCTCCAAACAAAGACGTGAAAAACATCATGCATACTCCTCAAAGAATCAGACAAAGCTAGTTGATAGGCCATGGGCCCCTTATTTTCCACAATCTCGAAAGGTCCCACGAACCTAGGAGAGAGTTTAGCACCCTTTCCAAACTTGATCGAACTCTTATGCGGTTTCACCTGCAAGAAGACCCAATCGCCAACTTCATAACTACGATCGACATGATGCGCATCGGCGTAACTCTTCTGTCGATCTTGTGCTTCCATGATCCTTTGTCTTATTGTTTGTATTTGATCTTCCATTTATTTGATTGCTTCCATTCCCACCAGGACCCTATCCTCAAGTCGATCCCAACTCAAAGGCATCTGACACGGTCGCCCATAAAGAAACTCGAAAGGCACCATCTTAATGGTGCTTTGATAATATGCGAATTCTACCAGTGGAAAGAATTCTTCCTAACGCTTTTGTTGGTCCATCATGTACATACGCAACATATCTTCCAAGATTTGGTTTGTTCGCTCGGTCTGCCCGTCTTTTTTCGGGTGATACGTGGTACTAAAGTTAATTTGGGTTCCCAAGGCCTCTTGGAAACTAGTCCAAAATCGTCCTGTAAACATCGATCCTCTATCGGATATATTCCTCTTAGGCACGCCATGCAGCCTCACAATATCACTGATCAAAACTCTAGCTATGTCAGGTGCCTGATAGGTCGTACGCACAGGGATAAAATGAGCACTCTTTGTCAGAGTGTCGACTAAAACAAAAATCGAGTCATGTCTCCTCACTGTTAGTGGCAATCCAACAATGAAATCCATCAAAATGACCTCCCATTTCAATTCCGGAATAGCGTGTGGCTGTCGTAATCATGCCAGATGTCTATGTTCAGCCTTCACCTACTGACATTATAAACATATTGCCATGTAGTTGACCATGTTTGCCTTCATTACTTTCCATAAGAATAAGAGTTTAAGGTTTTCCCTCATCTTCGTGACTCCAGGATGAGCCATGTGCACTGCTCTATGAGCCTCATTTAGGATCAAACTCCTAAAATATTCGTTGGGAGATACATATATTTGATTTTTTTAAATCTCAATAATCCATCATTGTCCACAGTAAATCCCTCAAATTTCAGTACCATCATTTTGTTTTGTCCGCTAAAATCCTTGACCTCTTTGCACCATTCATCGTCGCGCTGTAAAGTTAGGATCTTTTCACGTAGATTCATCTTAAGAGGTATCACCCAAAAGACACGTGGTCTCCAACTCAATGCATCCTCCACTCTGTTCACTGATTATTTTTTGTAATTAATCTTGAAATTGTACTCGCTAAGCAATTCCGACCAACGTCGTTGTCGTGCGTTCAATTCGCTTTGTGTAAAGATGTGTTGTAGTCCACAATGGTCCATTTTTAGTTTGAATTTCTGTCCAATAAGGTAGTGTCTCCAAACTCTCAAGGCATAAACAATGGCTAACAACTCCAAATCGTGCATCGCAGAGTTCTCCTCATGCCTTCTCAACTTTCTCGAGATGTAAGCCTTCCTTGGACGCGTCAGTGCATACCAAGAAGTTTGCGTCCATGTCCGGGACCTTTTGTATTGGTGTTTTTGTCAACATCTTCTTGAGTCTCTGAAATGCCTCCACGCATTTCTCGGTCCAAACAAACTTCTTGTTCTTTTTCGTCAATTCCGTGATCATATTTTCTATCTTTGAAAAACCCTCGACGAACCGTCGATAGTATCCCGCTAAACCCATAAAGATACACACTTCGAGGACATTCGTCGGCGTAGGCCATTCCATAATAGCCTTGAACTTTGTTGGATCGACAACGATACCTTCGCTGGAGATGACATGCCCTAAGTAATGAATTTTCGATTGATAAAACGAGCATTTAGACAGTTTCCCAAACAATTTTTTCTCTCAAAGAAATTGTAGCACCAAGCGCAAGTGCTCGTCATGCTCCTCCATCGTCCGAGAGTAAATCAAAATATCATCAATGAATACTTGGACGAACTTGTCCAAGTTTTCGTGAAACACCATGTTCATCAAACTCATAAATAGCCCTAGGGCGTTCATCAATCCAAATGGTAAAACAATAAACTCATAATTTCCAAACCTCGTCTTAAAGGAGGTCTTAGGGATCTCATCCTCTTTGATCCGTAACTGGTGATACCTAGATCTCCAGTCAATATTTGAAAACACCGTCGCGTCCTTCATCTGATCAAACAGATCATCAATCCTTGGCAATGGATACTGATTCTTGATTGTTTCCTTGTTCAATTGACGGTAGTCAATGCAAAGTCTCCACGACCCATCCTTCTTACGTATGAAAATAATAGGCACACCCCACGGTGACACACTTGGACGTATAAGTCCTAGGTCCAACAACTCCTTCAGTTTCATTATCAACTCTTGCAACTCCGGGGTCGACATCCGATAAGGCGTTCTTGCTATCGGTTCAGTCCCCGGTTTTAGTTCTATGGTAAATTCCAATTCCCTCTCAGGCAGCAACCCTGGTAACTCCTCTGGGAAGACATCCGCAAATTCTCATACTACCAGAAGGTTTTCTAGTCCTTTTTTCATGCCCTTTTCATTTAATGCAAGGATCACATAAAGCTTGCATCCCTTGCACATGCTCTTCTGTAGCTGCACAGAAGAGATGAACCTTAGGGGAAATCCTTGGTTTTGACCTACAATCACGCGTCTCTGTCCCTCATCATTGACCAAGCTCAATTGTTTCGTCTTACAGTCGAGTATCACATCATGCGATTCCAACCAGTCCATATTGATCATGACGTCATAAGACCCTAAGGTTGTGACGTACACGTTGGGCCTAGTGAAAAACTCTCTCAGGTTAAGGCTACAACCCGTAACCTTCCCACCAACCTTCTGTTATGATCCCGAAGCCATTTTTAGAAAGCTAAGCTCATCCTGTTCGACTTCCCTTACCTTAATTCTTTTTAGTGCTGCACTAGAAATAAAACTCTCAGTAGCACCTAGATCTATCAAAATACTAAGGGTCTGGTCATCGATGGTACCTGACATCTCTAGCACAGTCAAATGGTGCTCTTCTTGGCGGTTATTCACCGCTGCATGAATCTGATGGGCCTTGCCCAAATATCCCACGGTAGTGGGTCTGGATAATCCAGATGCTCTGGTCCTCTCCAATGGGAAGTCACGCTGGTAATGTGGCTCCCCACATGTCCAACACCCTTTCTTCAGTCTAGTACTCCTGGTACCCGAAGTAGAAGCTAATGGTCCACCGGCCTGGAACCTTGGTCTATTATGCTGAACAACCCTAAACTGTTGTTGTTGCAGTCGACGCGAATGTGGTGCTCTGTAAGGAGTCTGTTGTTGAGGCACTGGTCATCGAGGTGTAGTGAAAGTGGATCCTCTCTGGAAACCATGATATCCTGGTGAATGTCTAGCTGGTGTCTGATGCTGCAGTGCACCGGATGACACCTGCCCCACTGGTCTCACTAGAGTCTTGTTCTGACCCCCGCTGATAAGCTCCTCCTCTGCTATGAGGGACTTCTGATCAGCATCATGCAAGGTTTGAGGCATCAGAATCCTAACCCTTGCACAAATGCTGACATTAAGGCCAAACACGAACCTGTTGACCTTAATTTTCTTGGTATTCAGGTGTGGAGCATACCGAAGCAGCTCCATAAAATGGACCTCGTACTCGAGCACCGTACGATCTCCCTGTCGCAAGGCGTTGAAATCGTTGAGCTGACGCTCAATGAATTCCTCAAAACAATACCTCTCCCAGATCCGTTCCTCAAACAGTTCCCATGAAACGTCTTCGACTGCCATGTTTAATTGTGGCAGGAGTGTCTTGTATCATAGAAGAGTTCTCCCCTTCAATTGAAAGACCGCCTTGTGGAACTTCATGTTGGAGGTCATAATCACGAAGCGTGAAGAACATTGCCTTGCTCTCCAGCCATGCCTCGACGTCTGAGATATCCGCGACACTTGTGGACTTGAGAACTTATCCCTCTCGAGCTCTTGGTGAATGCTAACAGTACTAATTGGGGCACATTGTGGACCCTCAGGGGTACAGGTGCCCTGGCCTCATCTCAATACAGATGGTGAATCAAGGCCCCTGACATTCCCTCGAAGGACCTTGTTAGACCATCATCATCCCTTACAACAATAGAATCGATCCCAAGGACTTGTTCTTCCCCTTGGGGGCTAGAATCCTAGGGTGTGGGCACTTCTAGAGACACTGCACCTCCTTCCACGACACCACGTTGCAAACCTCTGTGGCGTCCTCTAATCAAGATCACCGAATGGACACGTTAAAGTTTTAATTAGTGCTAGGTTATTACTCAAGGGTTTACTGCAGTGGAAAGCATGGTGATTCACAGTTGGAGGGTTGAACCCCACTCTGATACCATATGTAACGCCCCACAACGAACAACAAGGTAAAAAGGGTAATTTTTTTTTTTGCATTAGGATAATAAAATCGTCGCACAATTTTGATATCATTTCAAGCGACACGTCATCGAAATCAATGACAACATAAAGACAACGCATTGACATAAATAACAACGACACATGATCAAGATAAAACGTTCATAATTATCGATGCAATTCCATACATCAAATAAACTGAAGAGAAAATATAAATAATGATCAACCATCAATACTAATTATCAAGTATTCATGGTGCGACAGGAAATTCTACTACAGAACATACATCATTTAATTGACACAATTACTACCTACGAAACATTCTACAATAGTACATTACACATGTCATAAAACAATTGATTGACACAATTTTCGTCTATGATGCATTCCAACAACAATAAGTATCTTAAGAAAAACTCTATCATAAAGATATGCCAAATTAAATATACTCGCAAATAATTTTATAACACTTAGGCCTCCTAATTCCATTCACCTTATTCTATGAATATACTCGTGGTAGAAGAAGGGTCAAGAAAACAAAGTTCAATTCATAATGACTTCAAAATTAAGAAGACAACGAAAATTAAATTTCCGTGACAGAGATGCAAATAAGCGTCACGTTCAACACTCACAGTGCTTAGTGCATGAGGGAAGGATTCAGGTAATGGATAACCCACAACAAACACAGGGGTCTTCATGAATATAAAAAAAACAAGGATAAATCTTGAACTCAACCGCCCACATTCCAGTGTTCAAATATAGAGATTTAGTTTAAACAAAAGCTAAAACAAAAATTAAATAGTGTTTCACAAACACACAAAGTATGTATTAAGAAAGATGCAGGGTACATTTTAATGAAAAACACATAGAATACTCCAGGTAAGATCGCAAGGTAAGATCATGGAATCACTGAGTAAAATCCAAGGAAAACGTTGAGCACATTTTTATGAAAATCGCAGAGCAAAGAAAAGGATTTTCATTGTACAAGCAATGGATTTGATGGGCAAAGAAATTATCCTTCACTTATTATCCATGCACAGGAAAGCAGGGCATTTGAATCTAAATATTTAACACCGGAGTGAAAGACAGTCGATTCAGCTCATGGTCGACTGCTCAGGCACAGACTAATAACTTAAAGGATAAATGAACATAAGATAAAAACACAATTTCTTTGGGTTAAAAACAATAAGAACACAGAGTAAAATAAAATAATAACCCGAGAACCAAAACACAATCATCCTCGGTAATAATACAATGCAGTAATAATCCCAAACAGAACCGGAAACTACAATAAAACGCAGTAATAAAACAAAGATAAAAAACAGAAATTTAGTGACCCTTTTGCAATTTCACATGGCGCACTATCACCCAGATAAAAATTCATATGCATAACTAAACGAGTATTTTTCTTTTAACAGCATCTACGCAAGCGAGCTTTAGACAATAAGAAATGCATGAACAAGAAATTGAACTATCATTTAATACAAATTATGCACATGTGTACCATAGCCAAATGCGAAGAACCGGAAGTGACTGTCCCACGCTCGTGCTCTGTCCAACTCTAACTTGTCGATCGATGAGACCTAACCGATACCTCCCAACCAACGCTAGGGGTCCTCTTCTTCTTCTTGAGCTCCCTGAGCCGCAAAGGGACCATGCACACAATACCACAGAATGCTAGCACCAAGCTCGCCTTGCAAGGTCGATCTACCACTTGTTACCCGAGCTGGGTATCCCAACTCCTGAAAGAGAAAGTTCAGTCAAGATGAAATTTCAACAACGTAATGTTACGCAAGCCAGATGTGATCCATACTCCTCCTCCCCATCTCTTTTATAGAGTTTCTTAGTCATTAGTTTTCCAAACCCTCATTAGATTCCTTTTTCATTTATTTAATTAGGAAAAACCTCCCCCGTACACATGTCGACCAATCCCCTAGTTTCACCAGAAAACCAATTTATTAATTAATTAATTATTCATATTTCCCTCACCCACCTAAAAGCATTCCTAAAAAAACTCCTCAGTGTCCCAATATTCCCTTACAATTCTTAAATGGCTTACGCCTTACTTAATTCCTAGTTGAGTTCATAAATAGAAAGTCCCAAAGGCTATATTCCTTACTAAGTTGGACATTCCCCTTTTTCTTTAAGTTTCCCCTTTTCTTTAATTTTTCTTTTCTTTTAAGTTCCCCCCCCTTTTCCTTTTTAACTAAAAATCAATTTAACAAGTGTAGATAAAAAAAACCATTCACCATTTTTCCTTTTTAACTAAAAATTAATTTAGCAAGTGTAGATAGAAACAACCATTTACCCTTTTTAATAAATTTAATCCTCCATTATAATTTTTACTTTAATAATTAAAGTTTGAATTTCTTTACCCCCTTCTAGTTATATGTCTAATTATTTTTGTTCAGAGGTTCTGCTTAGACCTAGGTTTTAAATTCACTAGGCTTGGAGACAGTTCTTAAGGGAAAATTTGTTATTAACTTATTCATCACTTTATTCATTTTAAGGTCGACCGGGTCCTAAGGAGGCATAGTTTTCTAGGCACTAGGTTTATTAACTTACCGGTTAAAATCATGACGTACCCTTCAGGAAGCACTACATGCTGCAAGGGTGCCACTCGCCTCTTTTCGTTTTCTTTGTGCGATGTGCCCTTCAAGATGCACTACATGCTACAAGGGTGCCACTCGCCTCTTTCTGTTTTCTTTGCGCGACGTGCCTTTCAAGACACACTATGTGCTCCAAGGGTGCCACTCACCTCTTGATTAAATTTAGTAGACGTCAAACCCCTGGAGTCAATACTCTGTCAGGTGATCTTGTGGGAGACTAAGGAATAAGGACCCTGTCTTATTGCGAGCCCCTTAGAATCATCATGAGCGACTATCATAGTCTGCCCTCATGACATCGTGGGTTTTCTCGAACTAGGTAATCGTTAACCTACAATTCGAGCCACGATGGGAGTGATAGTAGGTTGTGGCAGGGTTGCTGCCACACCTCTCCCTCAATGTCTATGATTGTCGTGCATGACCCTTCTACTCCAAATGTGGGTCTGGTCGGCAAGCTATCATCAGCCTGCATCCATCAACGAATCATGTCAGCAATAATAATCAATCATCAAAATATCTAATCATATGTACATATGTCACATCAACAACATTTAAACCCTAACAGTCCACTCCCTGATTCGATCGATATTCCAAGGGTTTCATCGATACCTCAACATCCTCAACATCTAGAGTCCTGTACAATTCAGGAGAACTCAGTCAATAACACCTGTCTATGTAAATAAAAGAAAATAACATATCATCAAATCCACAATATATTATAATCATAATCAAAACAACCAATAGTATAATGACCCGGATCACTTGCACGCAAGTGTCCTCAAAAATAAGTTTGCTCAGTGTGCACAAGAGGGGGATGTTACAGAAACATCCACCAAAACAAGAAAAAACATCCACTAGATCATTCTTCCAAAGGTGCACATAAGTAATCCATGACAAAGAGAGAGAAAAATAAGACAAGTAATGATGATGCTCCACAAGTGTGAGTTGTGATTTGAAAAATGAGGAGTGCTAGACTTCTTGTATGAGGTAACCCTAGCGTTATAAACCCTCAAAGCCTCTAAAAAAATAAAACATCTGACCCCCAAAATAGCCTCAAATATAAAGATAAAATGATAATACATCAAAACATCCCCTCAAAATGTGACACGAGTGGGTGTAGAAGCCTCCAATGGAAATGACGTCATGCTATAAAGGTGAAAAGGTTCCTCCAAAGTCCATGTTACTCCATGAAAAGGTGCAATCATCATTAAAGGTCATGCCTCATCATCCCAAAGGTCATGTCTCATCACCAACAAGTTCCAACTCATCATCAAGAAGGATGCTCCCGTGCTAGGTCAACTCATTAAGAATCAAGCATGCCATCATCATCATAAATGCAACGTTCAAGGGCTAGAGTGTGACATCATAGGTGAAAAGGGCTCCATGACCTCTCCCAATAGTTGTGACATCATCCAATTGAACCCTAATATGCTCAGGGGTGATCTGTTCATCATATGGGGCTTCATTCCCTCTCAATGGACCATCTAGCTATATTTTCAATAACTATGCTCATTTGTCCAACTTCCAAGGTCCAGGAGGTGCGGGGAGGTTCCCCAGGTTATGTACAATCATCAAAAGGTGCAACGCTCTGCATAAAGTGTGCACCGTCCTCCAAATAATGCTCAACGTCTTAGGTATCATCATAGACACATCCTTTAAGAACCATGTCAAGAGTGCACCAAGATCAAACAAGGCCAACAAAATCATGTGAGACCAACCATCACAAGATACCATAGTCATTAGGATCATACAAAGTAAGACATTACTTAATACAAAATCCATGTAAGCAATTCACCTAGGTGTCTTCTTCAAAATTCACACTAGCTTAAGACCTCATGTAATTTTCCAAGTTTAGGTATGGGAGGACCATCATCAGACCCTATTAGGTGTGCCAGTACCCAAGTAAAGGATTAGTTCCTGAGAAACCCTTCAAAGTGTACGTATAAGTGAATGGGGTGGAAGGGGTTTACTTTTGGTCATGGTGTTATTGACATGCAAGAACATGTGGGGTTTCATCTGCATGAGTTCCTTTGTAGAGGGCGCACTTGCTACTCGAGATACCATTTCCTTGGTAGTGTGTGTATTCCAATCCTTTTCTTGCCTTTTGATATTCTTTTATTGCTTTGAAATTCCCCTTTTTAGGTTTCAAGCACTCATTATTTTTCTTGTTGGGATATATTCCTTTTAATTGATATGCATTCAGTGCATTAGGACTAGGGGTGATCGCCTCATAACGAGGGGGTAGAGCTCAAGAAGACCTTTGGATTTTGAATTGGTAATTTAGATCCCATTATTATTTCTTTTTTTTAATGTGATTTCTTTTTTATTCTTTAGTAGTTGCATTAAACTCGACATTTTATCCCTTCTTCTCATAGGAGGATGAAGGAACATGCCTTTTTAGTGTACATGTAACAACCATTCCAAAAGATAAGTACACTACGGAAGGCCCCCAGATGAAAAGTGTTATGTATGGAATGAGCAGTACATTATCCCTATCAAGGTCCCTAGTAGTACCCCTTTCCCCAAGAGTGACAATAGTGGACTAGGGCACATAATATAGGAACAAAGGTGAAACAAGGAAAAACACATAACTTCCAAGTAATCATGATCCATTATTTAACTTCAACCAATGATCCTAAACTAAATGTGTAGTGCATTAAATATGACATTTTATGTGAAACAATGACTAATAGTACCTCATGTGTGTTGGGTCACCATCCTCGGATGAACCATGCTCATCAAATGAAATGGATTGAGTTGTGCAATCATGAGAGGGTAGGAATATGAGGGGTTGTTGTCATCGGAGAATACATATCATCATCATCATTGGGATCACTATCTTCATTGTGTTCCATGAGACATGATCTCCTCTAGTTACCCCTATCTGAGAGAGGGGGTAACATTTGGCTCCAACATAGGTATGTGTGCTCACTTTAGAGGGCATGAGAACCTCAACATCTCTAGGACTCCAAGACTTGCAACCTAAAATCACTCTAAAATTCCTGCTACATTCTAACATAAAACCATTAGTGACAAAATACAAGGGGATGTTATCCACCATAGTTTATGAAATATATAAAACTATTGCGAAAAATATTTTTTTTCCATTTTCATCAATATATCATGTCTACACTAACATGGATGCATGAGTAAATCAATGAACAATATCAATAAGGAAAAATCAACACAAGCACACAACATGACCTACTCCAACCTATTCTACTCTAAACCTAGGAAATTAGGTTCCTTCGGCATAATAGGGTTTGAGAAGGGATCCATCAATGGGTAATGGCAATATCCTCCCCTCATGTGTGTTGACGATTAAAAACTTCAACGTAGTTTCACCCGCAAAGTGTTGATAAAGCCTATTATTATAAAAGCTAAATAATACTACTGGGTGGGAACCCCTTGAACTATTGAAGATCAGATTTGTTCATTTTTTATGTTGTGATGATGCGCGACATAGCTTACATGGTCGATGAGATCTTGTTGTTACTGGTTATTATTTGAGCTTATGAAATATTGATTCCTTATGTTACTACAACCTATATATCATTTCTATTTGTTCTGGTCGCACCTACACAACAAACATGTTAGTGAAATCACATGGAGGGCAGTTTTGAGAAAGACAAAAATACTATAACAAATGCAAAGTAAAAGAGGATCTAAATTTGCGATCTTATGACACCAGCTACAAACAAGTGGAAGGAAATAGGGAGCAATGCAACAATTGAAAAAGTAAAGGATTTAATAACTATCCTATTCACTATACTACATGCATGAAAGACTTAACAATTATCCTAGCTAACAAGTGAATGGGTGTGCAATGATTAATTGGATTATGCGGTCTATATATATATATGGTGTATTTGGATGGATTGAATGTTAGTGGCTCATTTGACAAAGTAACGGACATGGATGGTTATGCGATTTTGTTTGAGTTATATGATGTGGAATGGAATATGGTGATCGCGCTACTGGCTTTTAATGTGGTGATGGTTTCGATACATGTTTGATTAATCATGTTAATGGAGAATTTCTTGGCATGTACTGTTGAGTTAATGAGATGTGAGTGGAGGCGATGTGCATTTACTTCACGTCACCTTTACTCTTCCCATTGGCAGCCACCCTAGTCGGGATATTGTTCGATCTTGTTGCTGTGTTTGTGCTCCAAAATTTTAGCAAGGCGGAACCGCTCAGCCAACTCTCATTTTAAGGAATTTGATTAACATGTATGTCCTTTTTCTTGTCCATTCTTGACTTCTCTCTGGTTATGAAATGATTACTGGCTTAGGTGTATGGGTTTGTGTTTTTCCTAAGCGTTGCAACTGTGTGAAATTTTGGTTCTTGAATGAAGAGTAGATTGTTCTTCCTGTAATATTTTTGAGTCCGCAAAGGTTATTGATCTTCCTGGTGATAGCTCTCTGTTACCACTACTGGTTTAGTTGGAGGGTTTTTGTTTAAAGTCTTGAGTGGATAGCTATCTTCATGCACTGTCACTAAATTCAGTCTCTGGCTTTCTTGGGTTTTAATGGTCGAAGGTTTTATGCGTCGCTATGTTGTGTTTCACTTCAGCATTGGTTGCTTCCACCGCTCAGGGTCACAAAGTGAGTGTTCTGTTCTTAACTCGGCCCTGTATTCACCTCAGTGTTGTGGTAGTTTGGACGAAGAACACGAGGGTTATACCCTGCATGCATTAAATAAATTGCTCGGCCGAATGAGAGCCTCACCCTTTTTTTTGGCCCCCTGCCATGGATTGTTGCTTGTTCACAAATGAATCATGTCTCTCTCTGTGTGCACACCCTTGGCCTCAAAATTTCCACCATTATGAGGAGTTGGCCCCGTTCCCTGCCATTGGCTACAGAGTAGACCCTTAACCCTCTAGTCTCAAATTTTGTAAAGGAGATTGTCGTGCCTGTCAGGTTGCTATGGGTTATCATGGATCGAATGTATGGTCGATTACTTGTGAATATGAATTCGCCCAGTTGGTCATATGACAGTCCTGTTGTTTTAGAATTTAGTTATTGCATCTATGATGATAAGGACAAACCCTTCGTTGCCAATTGCACTTTCAAAAGATACAGTCACCCTCCTTATGTTAATAGCTCAGTATTGTTAATGGAAAGGGCCTCTGCCCCAATTTGATTGGATGTGTGGGTATGCATAGCTACCACAACTTGTTTGGTTGATTGATTTTATACAACAATGGTGAATTGTTTGGTTGATAAACAGTCACTAGTATTTGCACTAATAATTTTTGGATGATAGCTGGCATAGGTTACAAATTCTTGGTGTTTCTCACGCATGTTGCGTTGTGTGTATGGTGTTTTGCAAAATGAAATATTGGGCATGGTAACTATGGTTTTCTTGGGGTCGAATGATTATTGAACTGGATAACTATAGGAAGTATATCCACTGCATCCTTGTGCTTGTTGGTTGTATAGACCTGAGTGTGCAAAACATAGTCGATCACAGTGTGAATAAATTGAAGCAATATTATATTAGATTGATGGCTCAGCTGATATGTTGAGTTATTACTGTGACTGTGTGATTGTTGTGCTAAGTGGAAATGTTGCGTCGTGGGATTTTGTTAGCTATGCACTATGTGTGGTATGGATAGCTTGGTTTTCACAGTCAGGGATACCCACAAAGTTTTAAGCATGTTTATTTATTGCAATCGACCACTGGTTTAAGCAGTCATGTTGTTGATAATAGTCGTGTTGGATGGGTGGTCCAGCTTTTAAGTCACATTGAATTGTTTTTTTTTGCAGTGGCAGAACTACATTGTCTGGGCAAATTACCCTATGCATAGCTTGCATCTAATGGTGACTGTGGGATGTATGTTTAATTGTCATTTCGGGTGTGGCAATTTGGTCATGATTATTTTGATTACTGCCTATATCTATTTAACGAATATCATCGGATTTAAATGATAAGCTTGATTGTAGTGATAGTGATTTCATTGTTAATTTGAAAACATGACCTTTGAAGTATTATTGTGATTGGAGAAATGCATGGGCAATGGTTGATTTTGATAGTTACAGATTTGAAATGGGTATTGTTCGAAAATTGTTATAAAATGCAAAAGTATGTGGATGAATGGAACATAACCTCTTAGAAATTGTGTGGAATACATACTTTCTCACGGTAGCACTGTGTTGGATATTTTATTATGAACATTGAACTAGTTAAATTGCACAGGAATTGTGGATGTTGATGCATCTTCTTCGCAACATGTTTATGATCACTTGATTAATCTCATGAATAGTAATCGTCTTTCTTCCCTTCCATGATTTCATTTTCCTCTAATTACAAATTCCATCACCTTCCCATTTCATTTTTTTTCACTCCCTATTCTGAGATTAATTGCAGTCAAGAGAATTTTTGTGTTAAAATGGATGAAAGTGGTAGTGTCTTGTGTGGATTACAGTGAGGTTTTATTGGTTTGATTTACAGTTGATTGTTTTTGTCATTGAGCAATGACCTTGTCTTCTCCCATTTCATTATATCATATTTTCTCTCAATACAAACCCCTCTCGTATCCCTGAACCCTTTTTCACTCCCCTTCTCATTGATTAACAATAAAACAATTTGTATGGATTGGATTGCATGAGTTTGATACATTATGAGCCAAATCTATTTCATATTTTTAAGAGTTGCCATGTATGGTTATTTAAAAGACTATTTTTTAATCGATCATGCATGCAGGATGAGTTTTTTCAGTCGAGGAATCCATGGCCAAGGAAGCAGAGGTAGAGGTAACTAGAACCAAGGCCCAAGAAGGACCAGGTTCTCCATACATTTTGACGTTGATTCAGAAGAGTTTGGCCAAATGTTTCATGTCGGATTCTTTAATTGGATTGGGCATGGAATAGTCCAACCTAGGCCTGAAAGGCCTCCTTTCCAAGCCTTGCAAGCCCCCGGTATCCCTGTACCTCCTAATGTCTCCTTACAACCTGAGGTCCCTAAAAAATGATGGATGACAGGAGATTGTCCACCAGACATTCTCCCAACATTGTGGCTGGCCCAACTTGTCTTTGCCTGCTCCTCCACCTTTGAACCACATTGTCCAAGGTACCCCTAACCACTCTCCATTGCAATCCTCCCATGCTAGCAAGAGATTGAAGACCGAATCCCACCATGCACTTGATAAAGGAAAAGTCGTTGCTGCCCCTTCCTCACCCTCCAATGACTCTGATAAATCTGTGTCTTCCCGGATGCATTTGAGGGATGATTGTTCCCACGTGATTAGCGATATTAAGCCTAAAGGCTTTGCACAGCCAAAGTCAAATTCAGGAAAATCAAGAGGTGACAACAACAACCAAGGAAGGGTTGCATCACAGACTGAGAAATATGGCTTTTGAGTTTTATGTTATCTATTGTTTTATGACAATTGACTTCATGGATCTTTGGACAACATGTTTTATTTTGGATATATGAGTATTATTTTTGAAAGAGTTTCAAATTTCATGAGCTAAAATTGCCAAAAGTAAATATGTTGATGGGAGACACAAGGAGGTGTGTTTTTCTTAACTAATGGTTATGTTATGATTGTTATGAACTAAAGGGAGTCACAAGGGGTCCCACCTACTAGTTATTATTTATTTATGACCCTTATTATAATTATTACTTTTCCCCCTAACTAAATTTAGTTGATTTTTTTTAATTAACTTAACTAATGAGTTGGTTTAACTACTTCAACCAATTCTAACTTGTTAAAAGCAAAAGGAAAGGGAGGAACAAGAGGAGGATAGAAGTAGAAGCATGCTAAGGTTTTCTCTTTGAGTTTATGTTGAGATAGTTCAGTTTTCATTCATTCATATATTCATCATAACCTAATTCTCTTTTATGATAGCAGGGTCTTATTGTAGACAACATTTCAGGGCTGAATCAAATCATTTAGACACTTGTTCTTCAGAGGTGTTGATCTATCTTTGATAGTCTGTGTATACTTGTCTGTCTGTGAATTAATTTTCATGATTGATAAAGGCTATTGTGGAGAGTCGAGTGGGAAACAATCTATGGCAAGCTGATCTAGCTTTTAGAGTTCAGTTTTGGTTTTCTGTCAGAGGTCCTTTTGTATGTTCCATCGGGGATGTCTAAGTTTGACTTTGGTCCAAGATTTATGTATGATATTTTGTAAATAACTTTGGTGAATTGGAATGAAATAAAAGATTTCTTTATGTCTCATCTATCTTGATTGTCATCTTGGTGTCTTTACTTCTGTTCTTACATTTATTTCAGCAACTGTTATATTCAGAAAATTACATAAAAAGTGAATTTCCAGCAAGCTTTTTGTTGATAAAAGACCAGCCTAAGCACTCCTAATTAATACTTATGAGTTAGAATATTATTTTTGTTGGCTATAAACATAGGGTGATATTACCGTCTACTTTGCTTTAGCCAAGTAAAGTCTGAAAATGCTTGAGTAAGATCAATTTATATCTTTTCCTCAACATTTATTTGGCGACCATACTGGGGAGATCTTCGATATCTCTCTGGTTAATTTTTATATTCGATTTTCATCGATACATATTTCTTTTTATGTTATTGATTCTTTGACTATTTTTCTATTCATGATTGTTCCTGTTGCAAGGCAGCCCAATATTGATCCTGGTCTCCAAGACCAAACCAACATTGCTTTGAACCTGTTTCATACTATTTTAGACACTGCTAGGACCTGTGCTGAGCTTAATCGTTCTTGGGAAGCAATTGAACAAGATATTAATGTTCAAGAACAGTTGGAAGCTAGACGTAGGTAGCCTAGAAATCAGCAGTAACCTTTTGTTTCTTTGGTTTTGGCCTTCCTTTCATGTCCCTAGATTCTCGTGCTTCTAGAAGAAGAAGAGGCTTGTCACTTGAAATCAATCCTATTGCTGAAATAGGAAGAAGAAACGTAGTGTTATCTGTCCAACAAAGTGATCTAAGGAGGACTTTATCTGATGCATCCAGCCCGTCTTTCCTTCCCTCACCTATCATCCACAAGATGACATCTAGTGGTGGTTCTGGTGGCACTGGAAGTTCTTCATCTTCCCAATATTCATCATCTTCAATGATTGGTATCTTGTACAACCACCATATCCCTGTCCAATCTACTACAAACCCCACCAAAGTCATTAAAAAGTATGGGATTTTTCAGTTCGAAGAAGATGCCACAACCACACCGTGGCATGTGTCCTCTCCTCTTAACCTAGCACCTACTACTCACCCACTTCCGAAGTTTAAAAAGAATTTTCCTAAGTTTTCAGGGAATAACATTGTTAGTACCAATGAACACCTAGTGGCTTTTACTAATGCTTTTCTAACATAGGAGCTAATGAAAATGACACTTGCATGTGCTTATTCATCAATTCCTTGGAAGGAAAGGTTGCGGCCGACTTCTTTGACCTTCCTCCTAAGATTCTGTGTACTTGGTGTTATCTCCTAAAATAGCACTGTCATTTTTGTCAATTAGGTGATAGAGAGAAATCCAAAAAATTATTTCTAAATTTTTATAGGCTTGTTAGAAAGCCTATTGTTTGTAAATAAACTTGAAACAAACATCGGAATTGATTTTCTTAAGGAAAGGGGAGAGTTACAGGTTTCGGTGGTTTAGGCAAACCTGTGAAGAGTTCATTAACCACCGAAATCCTTGGCTTTCGGTGGTTAAAAGAGAAAAATAAAACTCATTTAACCACTGAAAATGTGTCAACGTGGAAAGATCAGAGCCCGTGTTTTCACATGATCCAGCGCAATAATGGATGGATAACCGCTGAAAATCAAGCTAATTGGTGATGTAATGTGGTATGATTGTTCTTGATCGAAGTTTGATGTGTTGTGGTACTTATTAAACCCCATTTGTCCATTCGCATTTAAAACCTTCAATACACAGAAATTCATTATCAATTTGATTTTGCCTAACTCTTTTATTTCACGTGACTTTCATAAAACCAAGTTCCAAGAAATATCACCGTGATGATTTCCCATTTAAGTTTATCATTTGAAATCCCTTTGATTTAGGAATCAAATCCTAGTTTGTTGTTATTCCTCATCTCTATCTCACAGAAGCCGAGTCATTGCGATTCTCATGCAAATTAATTCGCTACAGATCTATTTTTCGAAAGTTATAGGTTTTGGTGGTTAACAGGCCTATATTTTTCCTCTCTTAACCACCGAAAGCAGAGCTTTTCGGTGGTTAAAAGGCCCAAATTTTTTCTCCCTTAACCACCGAAACCTGTTACATGGCAGCGAAGGAGTATTTTTGCCCAGATCAAAGTTTTTCTCAGCCGAATCTCTTGAAAACTCTTTCTAAAGATAGATATTGAATTATAGGATCCAATCTAAGATCCACTTTTGATGCAAAAGAGTTAGAAGAGGTGTTCAAGTGATTTGGCACCTATTTTTGGGCAAATAAATCAGGGTTTTTTCTAAACTTGGCAAATTCAAATTTCATCTTCCTCAAGAGATGTCAAATAGCCTTGGAAGGCTTATCTGCACAACACAAAGGTTCTACATGATCTAAAGACCATAGAATGAGGAGTTGACCTCATTTTGAGGATCTCTTCCTCTCTTTTTGTAAAATGGTTTTGACTTTCTATCTTTAGCATATCTGATCCATTCTTCTAGGATCTGAATTTTTATTGTAAACCTATAAAGCTAAAGATATGAGAGGAACAAAGGGTTCAATCCTGGATAAATTTTTCTATTGTACTAAGACTCTTATCTTGATAATAGAATCATAGTCTTCTTTTGTTGTCAATGTCAGATTTGTTCATCTACTTCATTATTCTATACTTTACTTTAGTTTATCTCAGCTTCTAAGAACTATTATCTTCTTATTAAGCTCATGAACTTGAATTAAAGGAATTCTTGCTATCTTGTATGGCCCTACACACTGTTGTATTTGGTTATCTAGACTAGTATTCTTCATACCCTATTCCAATTACTCTGTCTGATTATTGATTTCTAAAAGCACTGTCTTATTCGAATGCATGATAAGATTTCCTTTTCATTAGCCATTAAGTTATCCCATTGATCCAAACATACCTAAATTATCATATTCTTAAGTTACCAAGCATCTTTGGCTTCAACCCCAAAGAGTTTCTTGGAGAGCTAAAAAATTGGCGTCGTTGCTGGGGAGAGGAGATTGAAGCTCAACTTCCTTGGGACACGACATAGATCCAACTTTGATGATAGACAAAGTCTGGACATTTTATTGGTTGAAAATTTCTATCTGGCGACTCCATTGAAGAATTGTGGCTTCGAAGAGAAGGGCTCATATCAGAGAAAATCAACAGAGGCCACCAACAACTCCTGTTGCTTATTCAAGAAGATCATCAGAAGAGGAAGAGCTCTACAAAGGCAAACTTCCAGAGCAACAAGGACATCTAGATCAGATATCTCAAGAGGTAATGCTTCTTTATTTGTACCTAGAACACCTTCCATTAAGTCTACTTTTGTTGAATCTTCTTCTTTTCAGAAAATTGTATTTGAATAAGAGGATTTAAAGGGTGATGAACCTTCTATAGATTCTGTTGTTATAAATCCTTTTCCTGAATTTTTTTTTGTACATAGGTTAGGGAAAGAGGCTGAACCATCTGCCCCTAAAGAGGATTGTTCCTCTTTTGTGAATTCTTTGCAAACAAAACCAGAAAAGATCTATACCTGTACCCATACCAGTCTGCCTATGATAGAGTCTATTCTATGAAATCTGTTTGTTAAAGAAGAAAACCTAGCCCTTCTAAGAGGGTAGTTTTACAAAGCTTCTAATTTCCTTGATCCATCTGAGTTTACAAAGACTCCACTAGGGAGAATCCAGTTGACAAAAGATGAAGAGGCTGAAGTTTGAATCCAGATATCAGTTTATCAGTTTTCTTCATGAACTGTTGTATTTCTTTATCAGTTCTTTCATGCTTTTTCCTTTACATGTTAAGAGAATTATTTTTTGTTTTGTATATTCAGAAACTTATCATTCTTCTTGTATATATACCACCCTAGAAGAGGAAAGCTTGCAGCCTGCTTTCATTGTAGAAGTAGATTCAATAGCTTTACCTCAGCCCATTCATAAAGATGAACATTGTATTCAAATTCCTTTTGAATCTGATAAGCCATATAACTCTGTAGAGATTGAAATTGATTCTAAACCTACTCAGACTTCAGTACTTGCTGTCACTACTGCTGAAACTTTTCATCAACCTCTTATCCCTCAAGAGAAACCCACTGCTTTTCAAACCAAGATCATGATGAAGATGTTTAAACCTTTAAGGCTGCCCTATCCCCTTCATCCTTATCCTCTTGACTGTTATGAATATCTTCCCCAGTTTTCTAGAGAGAATCAAGTTTCAATTGAGAGGCACTTGGAATCCTTTGAGGATTTTGTTGATCGTTTTTAGATTGTTCATGAAGATGTAATCATGAGATTTTTCTCTAAATCTCTAATTAGAGATGTTGTTGCATGGTTTAAGGGTCTTAGAGTTGATTCTATTGGCTCTTGGATCGAGTTCTCTAATGCTTTTGCGAAGTACTAGGGTGAGTACAAATCACTAGATTCATACCTTGTTGATTTTTATGCTTTGAAGAGAGAGCGGGGTGAAGCTTTGTCTATCTTCAATTGA
This sequence comes from Picea engelmannii, assembly GCA_009831015.1. NCBI lineage: Eukaryota > Viridiplantae > Streptophyta > Pinopsida > Pinales > Pinaceae > Picea > Picea engelmannii. Next base: position 158,225 of record ML800789.1, read on the forward strand.
AGATTTTATAGCATCTACCATGACATGCCTTTGAAGGTCCGGTCAACAGAGACCGCTGCCATGATACATTATGTTATGTGTCTTCATTCAAAACTTGTCCTTCTTCTGCTGGAAAGGAAGTCTTCATTCTTAACTCAGTTGTTTGAAGATGCTCACGAGGTAGAAGAGAACATCCGTGCTACCAAGAGGACTTATATGCTATCATATTATGAAAATATGCATCCTTATGAGCAGGAAAACCGTTAGTATGTTTCCATTTTGGATCAAGAAGACAGTAAGTATGGTTCATATTTTGAACATGGAGATTATGAATGTAAAGCAGTTTGTGAACAACAATGAGCATGTGAGTCTATTTCAGATTCAAGTCAGAGTTTTTCAATATTTGCTAAGTGCTCTAGAAACAGGTATGAGTCAGAATGTTATGATCAGTTTGCTAACCAGGATGAGCCTATGGTAACCTATGATTGCATAAGAAATTATATTTTTTCAACTGATCTTTATTCTTATGATCTTGACACTGTTTCATCATCATCCTCCGACCATTTTTCTGAAGAGAAAGTCATTATGATTAATGATCACAAGTTAATCTCAAGAGAACTAGAAGGTGATCAGTCTTCTAGCAAAGGAACAGTCACGCCTGAGCGGGAGGCTACTATAAATGTACAGTTTTTTCTTGAGGATCAATATGTTTCTGATCTCTGTTTCCAAGACCCGGTGGCAGCCTTCATGGAATCATACATTTCAGGGAACTTGAAAATTTCAGATTTCTTCAGCTCTCTCATGTTTACAGGTGAGTATAGTTTCCTGAATGAGTTTTATTCACTATTGTTACATTTCAAACATCAGTTGTTGAGCAGTGACAGAGACAAGGTTTCTTCAGTTTTGAAGTTACTTGGATGGTTGTTATGGAAGTCAGCATTTACTTAACCAAGAGGCAGTATGGTTGTTTAGTGTAGGAGTAGGTAGCTGAATAAGCTCTTCATATGAGCATTTAGATTGTTTTCAGTTATTGGTTGAATAAGTAGAGCAGGCTACAGGTTGTCCGAAGATGATTTTCTTAGTCCAGATGACTCCATAGCCCAATGCACTTAACACAATACAAATTGTGAATGATTGTTGAGCAAGTGGAAGAATTTTCAGGATAAATGGACAGGCACAGGTTTTCTTATTCTTGGAACCTCACTGGGAGGATACCATCCCCGAGTAGGAGCCAGTTGTTATCTCCTAAAATAGCACCGTCATTTTTGTCAATTTTAGGTGATAGAGAGAACTCCAAAAAATTATTTCTAAATTTTTGTAGGCTTGTTAGAAAGCCTATTGTTTGTAAATAAACTTGAAACAAACATCAAAATTGATTTTCTTAAACAAAGGGGAGAGTTACAGGTTTCGGTGGTTTAGGAGAACCTGTGAAGAGTTCATTAACCACCAAAAGCCTTGGCTTTCGGTGGTTAAAAGATAAAAATAAAACTCATTTAACCACCGAAAACGTGTCAACGTGGAAAGATCAGAGCCCATGTTTTCGCATGATCCAGCGCAATAATGGATGGATAACCATCGAAAATCAAGCTAATTGATGATGTAATGTGGTATGATTGTTCTTGATCGAAGTTTGATGCGTTGTGGTACTTGTTAAACCCCATCTGTCCATTCGCATTTAAAACCTTGCATACACAAAAATTCATTATCAATTTGATTTTGCCTAACTCTTTTATTTCACGTGACTTTCATAAAACCAAGTTCCAAGAAATATCACCGTGATGATTTCCCATTTAAGTTTATCATTTGAAATCCCTTTGATTTAGGAATCAAATCCTAGTTTGTTGTTATTCCTCATCTCTATCTCACAGAAGCCGAGTCATTGCAATTCTCATGCAAATTAATTCGCTACAGATCCATTTTTCGAAAGTTACAGGTTTCGGTGGTTAACAAGCCTAGATTTTGCCTCTCTTAACCACTGAAAGCAGAGCTTTTCGGTGGTTAACAGGCCCAGATTTTTTCTCCCTTAACCACCGAAACCTGTTACATGGCAGCGAAGGAGTATTTTTTCCCAAATCGAAGTTTTTCTTAGCCGAATCTCTTGAAAACTCTTTCTAAAGATAGATATTGAATTATAGGATCCAATCTAAGATCCACTTTTGATGCAAAAGAGTTAAAAGAGGTGTTCAAGTTGATTTGTCACCTATTTTTGGGCAAATAAACCAGGGTTTTTTCTAAACTTGGCAAATTCGAATTTCATCTTCCTCAAGAGATGTCAAACAACCTTGGAAGGCTTATCTGCACAACACAGAGGTTCTACATGATCTGAAGACCATAGAATGAGGAGTTGACCTCATTTTGAGGATCTCTTCCTCTCTTTTTGTAAAATGGTTTTGACTTTCTATCTTTAGCATATCTGATCCATTCTTCTAGGATCTAAATTTTTATTGTAAAACTATAAAGCTAAAGATATGAGAGGAACAAAGGGTTCAATCCTGGATACATTTTGCTATTGTACTAAGACTCTTATCTTGATAATAGAATCACAGCCTTCTTTTGCTGTCAATGTCAGATTTGTTCATGTACTTCATTATTCTATACTTTACTTCAGTTTAGCTCAGCTTCTAAGAATTGTTATCTTCTTATTAATCTCATGAACTTTAATTAAAGGACTTATTGCTATCTTGTATGACCCTGCACACTGTTGTATTTGGTTATCTAGACTAGTATTCTTCATACCCTGTTCCAATTACTCTGTCTGATTATTGATTTCTAAAAGCATTGTCTTATTCGAATGCATGATAAGATTTCCTTTTCATTAGCCATTAAGTTATCCCATTGATCCAAACATACCTAAATCATCATATTCTTAAGTTACCAAGCATCTTTGGCTTCAACCCCAAAGAGTTTCTTGGAGAGCTAACACTTGGGAGGAGTTAATCTATTGGTTCTGATCCACTTATGGGAAATCCAAAAGCCCTACCGAGAAGTTAAGGGAATACAATAACGTCACTTATAAATATGGTGAGACCATCAAGTCTTTCAACTTGCGTTTCACCAAGTTGTAAATCAAATCCCCGAACTTATCCGCCCACATAACCAAGCCACTTTCATGCATTACTACAATGCATTACCTTCTCCTTACAGTCATAGGCTTGAGGAAAAGACCATCGATAATCTCAATTCTGATCTACATACCTGTTCAGATTATGAAGAACAACTTGAAAGAACTGGTCTTCCCTAGGGAGTATCGGTTAGACAAATAGACATGTCCGATCTCTTACAGCTAGTACACGATATGAACAATCGTATGATAGCATTTGAGTAGAAGGGTATTGTCTCCCCTCTCACCCCTGGAGCTTCATCCTCTTCTACACCCCCCTTTAGAAATATAGTTGAAAACAATTTTCAGCCTAAGGCTATCCTGCCTCGGAGTTGGTGTAATTTTTGCGAGAAAAAATGTGAAGAAACCACATGTGAGGTGAAGAAGAGTGCCAAAGATAAGATCTTTGGTAAAAGACCAGAAGCTATTATCGTTGTCCTCGATTTTGTAGAGCCAGAGGATGTCATGGTTATCAATACTAGAAACAAAGCCTATGCTCCCAAGGGAAAATTTGATCCTCCCCACAGTTCCTCTAACTCGAGCTCTTCCTCAACCGTTGTTGTGCCCCAGATTCCCAAGGCTCCCGAGAATCAAAGAATCACTCCCTCTCCCCCCTATTCCAAATACAATATCTTGAATCATTTGGCCAACATCAAAGTAGATGCAACCCTTCTAGACATGGTTGTCATCCCTGAACAACAGATGCATCTGAAACAATTCATGGAAGGAAAATCTTTCGTTGTAACAAATATTTCCGAAGAGGTAGACGAAGAGGATTCTTATGTAAATAAAGTAGGTGTACATAACTTTAGATACCCTGTAAAAAAAAACCCTTTTTATATTTCTGTAAATATCATGGATAAGATTGCCCATTGTTGCCTCATTGATGGCAGTTCGGGCCCAAGTGTGATGTCTAAGATTATTATAAAAGTGCTAGGCTTTTCTTGTACAAATGAAAACACCCGAAGCATGCTCTCCTATAATAGTCTACAACAAACAACCATAGGTGAGATTAAGGATGTAACCTTGGTTTTATGTGCTCATCCTGAGATAAGGACAACCCTCAACATTCAAGTGATTGATATTCATGTAAGCAATTACTCAATTATTTTGGGAAGAGATTGGCAAGCCCTAATAGGTGGGTACCTCTCACTCGACGGGACACATTTATCCATTCCTCAGAATGGTAAGAACATTATAGTCCTTAGAGAAGGAAGAATCTCCCCCTACATAGAAAGTGTTCTGCAATCTAGCGTAAACTATATCAAAGAAGACCTAGGAGTGTATTCCATCTTTGTCGAAGAAGATAACATTCCTTTGGAAAAAAATTTATTTAGATGATGATATACGACATATGCACTTTGATGGTTCATGCTTTAGTGAAGGTAATGGGGTTGGTATTATCTTGGTTTCCCGTGCAAGAAAAATTCATAATCTGTCATACAGGTTGGAGTTTGTTGTTTCAAACAATATCGTTGAATTTGAAGCTTTATTGTTAGGCATTGAGAATGCCCTTAATCTTGGTTGTGGTCACCTTTTAGTTTTCGAAAATTCTAAGCTTCTTGTAAACTTGATACGTAAGATATGTTCTCCTAGAAACAAGCTGATGGAGCAATACTCCCAAACTATTTGGGCACTTGTCTCGAACCTTCTATCTTTCAACATCATTCATGTTAGGAAGGAGTTGAATTCAATGGCTAATCAGTTAGCTATCCTTGCAGCATCTCCTACTCAACAACTCTTGCCCCATAGGCCTGATTGTGCTTTCCAATCTCTACATCGTTCTTACATTTCTGAAAAGGAAGGATCTTGGAAGGCCATCCCTAACGATGAGAGCATTTGTGTTGTCATTCAAAATGAACCTCTTAAGCCCGGGGAGATTATATCTACAGAAAAAAAATGAGATTCTTGAGGCCTTGACTCCTCTTGAGAGTTCATTTTCATTGAGTATTGTAGGCAACAAAGAAAAACATAAAGAAGAGGAGTTACAAAAGAATGTGGTTGAAACCATCTCCATGAACATTAGGACACCTGGATCTTCAAAGAACGTTAAAATAAATGTCCAGGGTTCTGATAAAGAAGAGATGAGGTATGCCGAGTTACTTGGTGGATTTCAAAATGTTTGTTAAGCCCTAATATTGGCTCATTACCCATTAATTGGGGCATATTATATTAGTAATGTTATTTTATTTATGTCGGCTTTAGGCCATTAGTTGTAATTATACCTCCTAGTCTCCTATATATACCAAGGAGACATTTTCAT
>ML800789.1:174724-205680 GCA_009831015.1 Picea engelmannii
TATATATTTAAATTTATGTTTTAAAATAAAACTAATTAATGTGATTAATTAATTGGAATGATTAATTAAATTAGTGACTAATTAAGTACTTAATTATGATATCAATAATAATATTAATTTTCTGGATTAAATTGAATGTGTTGATTAAGGCAATTGAAACTTAAGTTAAAGTTTAGTCTAGATTATTAGTTTTTAATAATTAATCAACATTATGTTAAAAATCACATTAATTAGTTTTAAACAAAAAGTTTAAGGACTTAGACCATGATAAGGGGGGGAGGGGGCTTCATGCGTGCTAAGAAGGTAAGTTAGAGAAATTGGTGAGTGTGGTACAGTGCTAGCAAAGCTACCAAGGCGAGAGACTCAGTAGTTTTCTTAGGCAAAGATATCGAGCTTAGAGGCTTTCGACCTTGACCTAGCCACTTACCCTAAATAGAGTAACATTTGTTTACAGAAAAGTAAAAAAAACTTACTCATAACCCTATGTTTTCAAGTATAAGTTGCACAAATGTGAATTGCCTTAGACTCTTCCCTGACAAACATTTGGTTGATGCAGATTCAATTATACAGGATGGTTAGGACTCAAGGAAATTGAGGTCGAGGGGCATCGTCGCAAGGACCTCCAATGCTGCCACCACCATAGCTTGAATTAGCTCTCATTTTGCGCTCTTTGGAATCTATAAATGAGACTTTAAAGGAGCGTCAACCAGCAGGGATCGAAGTGGAGCCCCCACCATCTAGAGAGGGTAACCCTGAAGCGTCGAGGGATTCAGGGGGAGGGCCTCCACCTGAGGACATCACTAGAGAACTGCAGAAGATCAAACTTCCAGAGTTTGTCGGGGGTCATGCCAGTGAACGTGCAGAGGCATGGTTGGAAGGAATGATAGGATGTTTCTCCTTAAGAGACTATGCTTCCACATCAAAGGTGAAAATAATGATCTTTCAGTTGAGGGACAGTGCCTTGAATTGGTGGGGCAACCTGGAGAGGTAGTTGCACCTTACCCCAGACACTGTCTCTTGGGAAATTTTTGAGGAAAGGTTCCAAAGGAAATATCTACTAGCTTACTACGAGGAACAGCAGGTGGGAGCATTTCATGATTTAGTATAGGGAAACAGGACCGTGGAAGACTACGAGATCAGGTTCATGGAGTTGGTAAAATATGTTTCATACATGGATAATGATCAACGACATGCAAAACGCTTTGTCTATGGGTTAAACCCTAAGATGAGGGCCATGGTACGAATGTGGAAATCGTCTTCAATAGCGGAAGTAGTTGAAAATGCACGTTATGCTGAGGAACACATGATCTTAAATGGGGGTATGAGATTGACCTTTCCACATCATCCTGGATTCGTGGGGAAGGCCCCTAGGACCTTCTCCAGGGGAGGGAGCTCTAGGCCACCTCCTTATGGTAATAAATTCACGCCAAGGACAGTTGCCACAGGTATTTCAATGGAAGCGAGTGCAGCATCCCATTCATCACCAACGACGCAGGCAGATCCACGACCTTCTTAGGGAGTAGCTAGTAGGGGCAGGGGTTCCAGGGGAAGGAACTCATTTCAGAGACTGTCATAGAGCAGTGCGCAGGTTCCATCTCATGTTACATGTTGGGGATGTGGAGGGCCCCATTACCAGCGTGACTTAACAGATTTGCAAGCAGGATTTGTGCATAGAGAAGGAAAGGCCCCGATGGGAAGAACAAGCGGTAGCCACCAGATTTATGCAGCAGTTAATAATCGCCAGACAGAACATCAATCCGTTGTGGTGGAGTCACCGGGTACACTAAATCATATAATTGCTAAAATTTTAGTTGATTTTGGTGCTATAGATAGTTTCATTTCACCATCTACATTAGAAAAAAGTGGGTTGGCAACCTACGAGTACAATGAGTTTAAATAAGTCGAGATGGCTTCGGGGGGAAAACAAGCGGTAGGACCTAGCGTTGATAATTGTCTAGTAGACCTGGGAGTGTGTACTACTAGGTTGAAGGTATACGTCACTGCTCTCAGGATGTATGACCTAATCATTGGAATGGATTGGTTAGAAGCCCATCAAGCTATGGTAGATTGTTTCGCAAAAAGGGTTCTTTGTGTTGACGATGAAGGAAGGCCAGTAGAGATCCACAGTGTATGGAGAAATGTGTCTCTACACTTTATCTCAACTATGAAGGTTAAGCGTTGCATGAGGCAAGGGTGTCGACTATATGTAGTGGAAGAAGTGAATGAAAGGAAAAGACCCTCCTAGAATCAGTACCCAGTATTGTCAGAGTTTAAGGATGTTTTTCTGAACGAGTTGCCAAGGTTACCTCCTGAGAGGGAGCTTGATTTTACTATTGAGCTAAAACCTGGTGTAGAACCAATTTCCAAGACTCTGTATAGGATGACAGCGCCAGAACTTTGTGAGTTGAAAATGCAGTTGAAAGAGCTACTTGACTTAGGGCTAATAAGGCCTAGTGTCTCACCTTGGGGTGCACAAGTAATTTTTGTGAAGAAGAATGATGGTTCCTTACGATTGTGTATAGATTACAGGGACTTGAACCGTGCTACAGTGAAAAATAGGTACCCAATTCCATGGATAGATGATCTCTTTGATCAGATGAAAGGAGCAACAGTATTCTCAAAAATTGATTTGCGATCAGGGTATCACCAGTTAAGGATTAAGGAAGGCGATATTCTTAAAACTGCCTTTCAAACTCGGTTTGGGAATTACGAGTTCGTTGTAGTACCTTTCAGATTGACCAATGTGCCAATAGTATTCATGAGCCTCATGAACAGTGTATTCTGGAAGTACTTAGACCATTTTGTACAAGTCTTTCTAGATGATGTCCTCATCTATTCCAAGAAAGAAAGAGAACATGAGGAACACTTACGAGTGGTGTTGTCCTGCCTTAGAGAGAACAAATTGTATGGGAAGTTGTCGAAGTGTTCCTTCTTCTAGAAAGAAATTCACTATTTAGGTCATATCATTTATGGTGAAGGAATCTCTGTGGACCCAGAAAAGGTAAAGGCCATTATGGAATGGCCAGTTCCGAAAAATTCTCATGAGGTAAGAAGCTTCATGGGGCTAGTAGGTTATTATCGGAGATTTGTGGAAGGGTTCTCTAAAATAGAGAAACCCATCACCACTTTGCAGCGCAAGGGGTTCAGGTATGAATGGACAGAAGAATGTGATAGTGCATTCATTGAGCTTAAGAGGTTACTGACTAGTGCACCAATTCTACGAGTGTCGGATGTGGAAAATGACTTCACAGTCTGCACGGATGCCTCGAATCAAGGGTTGGGGGCTGTGCTAATGTAGAATGGGGGAGTGATAACGTATGTGTAAAAGAAGTTGAAGCAACACAAGGATATTTACGCTACTCATGATTTAGAGTTGGCAGTTGTAATGCTAGCTCTGAATCTTTGGAGGCACTATCTAGTGGGGCGAAACTTTGAGCTCAAAATGAACCATGAAAGTTTAAAACATATCTTCACTCAAAGGGATCTTAATGCCAGGCAGAGGCGATGGGGTGAGTTTATGAGTGAGTATGATTTTGGTATTTTATACATCGAGGGAAAATAAAATGTGGTCATGGATGCCTTGAGTAGGAGACCATGTGTCTTCTCCTTGGTACCCTTAAAATTCAATCTGAGGGAACGTGTGTTGACGCAACTCCTTGGAGATAGTTGGTATTTAAAGGCTACTTCAAACCTCTAGAGTGGGAGGCAATTAGATCCAAAGTATGATGGATATAGCCTGGAAGTAGATGGACTATTAAGATATTGAGGAAGGATGTACATCCCCGAAGGTGGGGATATTCGAAGCATCATACTGAAGGAATCCCATAGAGAACTTTATTGTGAGCATCCGGGTGTGAAGAAAATGTACGCAAACATGAGGAAGCTTTTATTCTGGGTAGGCATGAAGTTCTATGTAGTCCATTTCATCGCCAAGTGCCTAGAGTCTCAACAAGTGAAAGTCGATCACCATCACCCGACAGGTCTCCTACAACCACATGATGTTCCTATGTCCAAGTGGGAAGTCATTTCTATGGATTTTGTTGTGGGGTTGCCACTCACATCTCATAGACACAATGTCATTCTTGTGATAGTTGATAAGTTGACCAAGAGTGCTCATTTTATTTCGATTAGAGACACTTACGATGTCACTGATGTGGCACGCATGTTTGTAAGTGAGATCATCCGTTTTCATGGGATACTCAATATCATTTCAGATAGGGACTCCATATTCACTTCTAGGTTTTGGACAAGTTTGTAGTCAGCGTTGGGGACGCAGTTGAACTTAAGCATAACTTATCATCCGGAAACAGATGGGAAAACTGAGAGAGTAAATCAAGTCATGGAATACATGCTTAGGATGTATGTCATGGATAATCAAACCCATTGGGAGAAGTACCTACCTTTGGTAGAGTTCGCCTACAATAACAGTTTTCATAGCTCCATCGAAATGCCACCCTACAAAGCTCTGTATGGAAGGCCATGTAGAACACCGTTGAGTTGGGAAAGATTAGAATACTGAGTGACAATTGGGCCAGAATTGATTCAAGAGATGGAGGAAAAGGTGATTCAGATTAGGCAGAGACTAAAGGAAGCACAGGATAGACAAAAAAGTTATGTTGATGCACATAGGACTGACCGAAGTTATAAAGTGGTAGATCAGGTTTTCATTCGTATCAGGCATAATAAGAGTACCATTTGGTTCGGGAAGGGGACAAAGTTGTCACCTCGATTTATAGGACCGTTCAAAATCCAAGAGAAAATTGGACCCGTTGCCTATCGTCTCGTATTGCCACCCCACTTGCATAAAACTCATAATGTTTTTCATGTATCTGTTATACGTCATTATGTTGTTGACGAATCACATAAACTAAATTGGAAGGAATTGCAGGTATCGGACATGGGAACCCTCACGGTAGAACCATTACGCATATTGGACTGCAGATTCCGACAGCTCAGGAACTGTCTGGTAGACCAAGTTAAAGTCCAGTGGGACAAGTATAGTCTAGGATCTGCTACTTGGGAGGATGCCGAGACATTACGACGAGATTATCCCTCACTTTTTTTACCACCTCGAGAATCTGTTTCTCGAAGGTTGGGTGTATGTAACACCACCTTTTGACTTAGACAGCTAGGATTACCTGAGGCCTAATCACCTTTATTTTCTATTCACAGTGAAACTATTAATGATACACTTGAACTTTAAGACGTATGAACCTTTATGAATGTTTAAACGTTATTTGAATGATGATGGATATGATGCAATCTACTATGTGAATGTAAATTCTATAAATGTTTAAATGTTATTTGAATGATGATGGATATGATGCGATCTATTATGTGAATGTGAAATCTATGAATGTTTAACGTTATGTGAATGATGGTGGATATGATGCAATCTATTATGTAAATGGAAATTCTATGAACGGGTAACGTTAATTGAATTATGGGGATATTATGAGATCTATTTCTAACTTGAAAATTTTGACATTAAAGTTGTTGGTACGTGGATACCGAATTGAGATTATGGTCGAATGAATTTACATGATGATAATGCATAGATATGTATGAGTTTGTGTTATAGACTAATTTGCAGGTCAATGGGTTATGAAATAGCCAAGGGATAATGGTAATAAAAGTGGATGTCATGACCACCTACCGAGAAACAATATGGTATGAATCTTTGTATGTGAAATTATATTGGTACGAATGCACTGTTATGATATATGGACCAGCACAGGTTTTCAAGTGGTAGGACTTCCCAAACCGAATAAACGATGACAAAATTCCCAGCAACACAGTGCCACTGTATATTCCATTGTAGGGTGTGGACCCTAGTCCTATTAGGAGGGGTGGAGGCATTTCCCATCGTGTATCCTCTGAAACCTGGAGTCATGGGAGAACAGTGTTAGCTCACGCTCCCCTAGACATGTGATCATGACTGTCAGTTTCCTGTTGGGGAAGCTTGGTCAAGATAGTGACACTTCTGCTTACAGGTTCTATTTGGAGTTAGGTCAATATAGTTGACGCTCCAAGATAGTCCAGCAGAGGAAGGATGGGAATGGAAGATGGAAGTAAGTTAGGAAGGAAGGATGAATAGAAATACTTGAGAGTGTATGGAGATTTTCCTTATGGTGGAATTTATTGTTTTCCCTTCTGAAAATTAAATGTGTATATATGTATATTCATAATTACTTAACTGAACTACAATTGTCTAAATAAACATTGTTGAGCTAGATTATTGTAATTAAGGGATTTCGCAAACATTTAATTGGTTTATTATCTTGTATAAAATGAATAGTCTTGTTGATTGGATTGGATGCATACAAGAATTACTATAGAGGTGATAGTTATTGTCATTAGTACATGCACGAGACTTGTATGTGCTAGCTACACATGCATTTCTTGCATATGTACACTAGTATGTATGAGTTTTCTTTGGCTTACTTACTGATAATGTTGTTTATTGGATATGAATGTGTGAACCATGTGTCATTTCCCTTGTATTATAAATTACTTTAACTTTGGGATGAAGTTTCCTGAAGGGTGGGTGTATGTAACAACCCTAATTAATTATTTAATTATCATGATTAAATATTTTTTTAATGAATATTAGTTTAATAAATTATTATTTTTTATTTTGAAGACTTATTTTATAATATAATTGTATTGGTATATGGACCCATTTATGGAGGGGGGGATAAGGTGGTTGATGTTTAATGGGGGGATAAGGCGGTTGGATAAGGGAGGAGACGAAGATAAGGCAAGGGAGAGGACTCGGGAAGGGGGATCTTTTGTGGAGGAATATTTTCATATTAGGAGAGGGTGAGAAAAGTTGGAGGAGGGGAGGAGAAACGAGGAACAGTTTGGGGACTGCGTCTGTTTTACTGGTTTTACTTGCAACTTGCTTGAGGACTCTCACAGGGGCACGTGTTGCTGGGAATTTTGGGCTCGGGGGCCAGGAAACCGTAAGGAATCATAGGACTAGGGAGTCGAATAGGTTGTTCCTAGCTGGCTGGAAGGTTAATTAGTTTGGGCAAATCTTCAGTTTGGGTAGAGCTTCAGAACAACATCAGTTTGAGGTAGATACGTTTTATTATCATCATTATTACGTTGTTGTTCATTATTGTTATATTGATCATTATTATTATGATGAACATGTTGCTCATTATCATGTTGCTCATTTTTAATTCTGTTGAACATTGTTATTATAGTGAATTGTTATTATGTTGAATAGTGAATAGAGAAGAAATTATGATAGCATTTCTATATCTAGATTTATGTTTTATAAGGCTCTGTATCGACAAGCCTTACAATTACGAGGAGTTGGCCCAGTTTCCTAGTGTTGGCTATAAAGTAGACCATTAAACCTCTAGTCTCGAATTTTGTAAAGGAGATTGTCATGCCTGTCAAGTTGCTACAGGTTATCGTGGATCGAATGTATGGTCGATTACTTGTGAATATGAATTCGCCCAGTTGGTCGTATGGCAGTCCTGTTGTTTTAGAATTTAGTTATTGCATCTGTGATGATAAGGATAAACCCTTTGTTTCCAATTGCACTTTCAAAAGATACAGTCACCCTCCTTATGTTAATAGCTCAGTATTGTTAATGGAAAGGGCCTCTGCCCCGATTCGATTGGATGCGTGGGTATGCATAGCTACCACAGCTTGTTCGGTTGATTGATTTTCTACAACAGTGGAGAATTGTTTGGTTGATATACAGTCACTAGTATTTGCACTAATAATTTTCGGATGATAGCTGGCATAGGTTACAAATTCTTGGTGTTTCTCACGCATGTTGCGTTGTGTGTATGGTGTTTTGAAAAATGAAATATTGGGCATGCTAACTATGGTTTTCTTGGGGCCGAATGATTATTGAACTAGATAACTATAGGAAGTATATCCACTGCATCCTTGTGCTTGTTGGTTGTATAGACCTGAGTGTGCACAACATAGTCGATCACGGTGTGAATAAATCGAAACAATCTTATATTAGATCGATGGCTCAACCAATATGTTGAGTTATTACCGTGATTGTGTGATTGTTGTGCTAAGTGGAAATGTTGCATCATGGCATTTTGTTAGATGTGCACTATGTGTGGTATGGATAGCTTGGTTTTCACACTCAGGGATACCCACAGAGTTTTAAGCATGTTTATTTATTGCAATCGACCACTGGTTTAAGCAGGCATGTTGTTGATAACAGTCATGTTGGATGGGTGGTCCAACTTTTAAGTCACATTGAATTGTTTTTTTTTACAGTGGTAGAACTACATTGCCTGGGCAAATTACCCTGTGCATAGCTTGCGTCTAATGGTGATTGTGGGTTGTATGTTTAATAGTCATTTCGGGTGTGGAAATTTGGTCATGATTATTTTGGTTACTACCTATATATGTTTAACGAATATCATTGCATTTAAATGATAAGCCCGATTGCAGTGATAGTGATTTCATTGTTAATTTGAAAACATGACCTTTGAAGTATTATTGTGATTGGAGAAATGCATGGGAAGTGGTTGATTTTGATAGTTACAGATTTGAAATGTGTATTGTTCGAAAATTGTTATAAAATGAAAAAGTATGTGGATGAATGGAACATAACCTCTTACAAATTGTGTGGAATACATACTGTCTCGTGGTAGCACTGTGTTGGATATTTGATTATGAACAGTGAACTAGTTAAATTGCACATGAATTGTGGATGTTGATGCATCTTCTTCGCAGCATGTTTATGGATCACTTGATTAATCTCATGAATTGTGATCATCTTTCTTCCCTTCCATGATTTCATTTTCCGCTAATTAAAAATCCCATCACCTTCCCATTTCATTTTTTTTCACTCCCTGTTCTGAGATTAATTATAGTCAAGAGAATTTCTTTGTTAAAATGGATGAAAGTGGTAGTGTCTTGTGTGGATTACAGTGAGGTTTTATTGGTTTGGTTTATAGTTGATTGTTGTTTTCATTGAGCAGTGACCATGTCTTCTCCCCTTTCATTATATCATATTTTTTCTCAATACAAACCCCTCACGTATCCCTGAACCCTTTTTCACTCCCCTGCTCATTAATTAACAGTAAAACAATTTGTATGGATTGGATTGCATCAGTCTGATACATTCTGAGCCAAATCTATTTCATATTTTTAAGAGTTTTCATTTATGGTTATTTAAAAGACTATTTGCTAACTGATCACGCATGCATGTTGAGTTTTTTCAATCGAGGAATCCATGGCCGAGGAAACAGAGGTAGAGGTAACTGGAACCGAGGCCCAAGAAGGCCCAGGTTCTCCATACATTTTGATGTTGACTCAGAAGAGCTTGGACAAATGTTTCATACCAGATTCTTTAATTGGATTGGGCATGGAATAGTCTAGCCTAGGCCTGAAAGGCCTCCTTTCCAAGCCTCGCAAGCCCCCGGTATCCTTGTACCTCCTCATGTCTCCTTACAACTTGAGGTCCCTAAAAATGATGGATGGCAGTAGATTGTCCACCCGATAGTCTCCCAACATTGTTGTTGGCCCAACTTGTCTTTGTCTGCTCCTCCACCTTTGAATCCCATTGTCCAAGCTGCCCCTAACCACTCGCCAATGCAATCCTCCCATGCTAACAAGAGATTGAAGACTAAATCCCACCATGAACTTGATAAATGAAAATCCACTACTGCCCCTTCCTCACCCTCCAATGACTCTGATAAATCCATGTCTTCCTGGATGCATTTGAGGGATGATTGTTCCCACGTGATTAGCGAGATTAAGCCTAAAGGCTCTGCATAGCCAAAGGCAAATTCAGGAAAATCAAGAGGTGAAATCAACAACCAAGGAAGGGTTGCATCACATACTGGGAAATATGGATTTTGAGTTTTATGTTATCTATTGTTTTATGACAATTGACTTCATGGATCTTTGGAAAACATGTTTTATTTTGGATATATGAGTATTATTTTTGAAAGAATTTCAAATTTCATGAGCTAAAATTGCCAAAAGTAAATATGTTGATGTGAGCCACAGGGAGGTTTGTTTTGCTTAACTAATGGTTATGTTATGATTGTTATGATTGTTATGAACTAAAGGGAGTCACAAGGGGTTCCACCTACTAGTTAGTATTTATTTATGACCCTTATTATAATTATTACTTTCCCCCCTAACTAAAGTTAGTTGAGTTTTTTTAATTAACTTAACTAATGAGTTGGTTTAACTACTTCAACCAATTCTAACTTGTTAAAAGAAAAAGGAAAGGGAGGAACAAGAGGAGGATAGAAGCAGAAGCATGCTAAGGTTTTCTCTTTGAGTTTATGTTGAGATAGTTCAGATTTCATTCATTCATATATTCATCACATCCTAATTCTCTTTTATGATAGCAGGGTATTATTGTAGACAACATTTCAGCGATGAATCAAATCATTCAGACACTTGTTCTTCAGAGGTGTTGATCTATCTTTGATAGTCTGTGTAGACTTGTCTGTTTGTGAATTAATTTTCATGACTGATAAAGGCTATTGTGCAGAGTCGAGTGGGCAACAATCTGTGGCAAGATGATCCAACTTTTAGAGTTTAGTTTTGGTTTTTTGTCAGAGGTCCTTTTGTATGTTCCATCGGGGATGTCTAAGTTTGAATTTGGTCCAAGATTTTTGTATGAGATTTTGTAAAGAAAATGACTCTTTGGTGAATTGGAATGAAATAAAAGATTGTTTTATGTCTCATCTATCTTGATTATCATCTTGGTGTCTTTACTTATGTTCTTACATTTATTTCAGCAACTGTTATATTCAGAAAATTACATAAGTGAATTTCCAGCAAGCTTTTTGTTGATAAAAGACCAGCCTAAGCACTCGTAATTAATACTTGTGAGTTAGGATATTATTTTTGTTGGCTATAAACATAGGGTTATATTCCCGTCTACTTTGCTTTAGCCAAGTAAAGTCTGAAAATTCTTGAGTAAGATCAATTCATATATTTTCCTCAACAAGGTGTAGATAAGTAAAAGGAACTAGGTTCATACTTCTTCTCAATATTTTAAGGGCCATACCATTAATAAATCATATTCCTTACGCACATTTGGCTTTCCCTTTCTCTTGTCACACATAAGTACTAATATTACTTGTTGAAAATATTTTGTCCTTACTTGAGGATCAACTATTCCTTTATAATCTTTAGTATTCTTCCCTTGATCTAAAGTAGGAGAATGAGACATAATCAAGGAAATGATATTGCAATCATCTTCACACAAATGTAAGGTTCCTTTATTTCCTTGATTTGGAATTGTAAGAGAGCTTGGATCTTTGTCTTTGTATCTCATAATTTTCTCTATGTAATCATTCCCTTTGGGAAATACCATAGTACTAGCATCATCAATGTTATCTTCTTGGGCAAAAGGGAGAATTGATATGTCTTGAGAATGATCCTGACTAAGGTGAGAGTCTATGAGTTTATAACAATGGGATTCTTTTATCAAGTCCACTTCTAGCTTCTCAAAATCACACTCACTCTAGTTATCTACGTCATTAGGGTTTCCACATGGTTTCTAGTCATAGCATAATTATACAAGGTGACATAGCTCTCATATCCAATTGGTATGATTACATAGGATAGGTCCATTTCAAGACTTCCACCCAAATTTAAAGCCCACTTCCTAAACAACAACATTCCCCAAGTATCAGACACATTAATGAATATAATATCCATTAAAAGGGATACTTCAGGATAGGTGCAATGTGGACCTCAATATGTTTGATTATACCACAAAATTTGATGGCTCTAGAATCAATCCCACATACGTTCCTATAAGGTCTTGTGATATTCAAGCCAAATTGACTCATGACCCTCAAGGAAATCACATTGGTAGAGGCCCTAGAATCCAACATACAATTATGAAGTAACAAGTCATTTACTACCAAAGTGATGAAAAATGGGGGATGTTCCCTCTTGCTAGGATCACAATTCATGGATTATAAAAATAAAAGATGATCCTCAAGTTCATCTTGGACACTTAAGAACTTATTAACCTTTTCCCTTAAATAAGGAACCTTCATTATCTCTATGAGGGGGACAAGTACATTAACCTTTGCTAAGATACTAGCCATGTCAATGTTTAGATCTATGTCATTTTTCTTAGGCAAGGTTGTTTGAGGAGGAGGATTAGTGTCCAATGGCACAGGAGGTCTTTCCCAAGGAAGTTTGGGATCAAAAGGGGGAATCTCTGGTGAATTCTTTCTTCTAGAGTAAGTCAAATATTCTTTTTTTCTAAGTTTTTCCTTTGATACCTCATCTATTAACGTTAAGACCTCTAGCCTATATTTCCTAGCAACTTCATTCTTTCCTATATCAAGTTGTTCCAAGGTGACATTGTAATATTCATGGGATGAGATAATGTAAATGTGATCCAACATATCAATAAAGTTCATATACTCACAATTAATAGGTTCCTCATTATTACCACCATTGTTATGAAGTTTAGGACATTCATACTCCCAATGAGAATCACCACAAGGTAAACACCAAGGACCATATTCTTGATTAATCACATTACTATGTGCTAGATTATTAGGGACTCTTTGTTCATTAGGTGGATTAGGCTTCCATCCTAGGTTTCCTCTTTGTTGTTGTTGAATATTGTTAGATTGAGTTTTAGGAGGAAAGTTCTATCATTGGGACCTTTCTAGGTTAGTCATCCTTTTCATAAGGTTGCTTTGGCTTTGGTTAAATTCATTTGACATTTTCTCAAGTCTCTACATGATGATTGTTATAGAATCATTTGTAAGTTCAACACTATGTAATGTTCTAGGCTTAGTCTCGGCCTTAGCTTGAGGTACACGGAAAGCCTCTACCTTGGAAGCTAAAATATTTTCCTCAATATTGGAAGCATGTTCTTGGGATTATGTGAGGGTCTTAGGGAACTTATCCCTTAGCATGAATCCAAATTTCCCCTCAAAAGAATTTGTATATTGAAGGAGGACGACCCCATCCTTTGGAGTGAGGTCATCAAGAATTTGATTAAGCAAGTTCTCAAATCTCAAGTCAAATTCTTTCACCGATTCATTTTCCTTCTTCTTTGCTTCATTAAATTTCACCAACAAAAGCCCAGGATCCCTTGGTTCCCCATCTCTTCATGAAGGAACTATGAAAGGATTCCCAAGTTTTAATACTCTTATCAGGAATTTTATTATACCATCTCCTAACATCTTCAACTAAAGAAGAAAAAAACAATTTCATAAGCATGTATTCATCGTCATTATTGAGAGGGTGATTTTGAAATCACATATAAAAGGAATCAACATGTTTTTTGGTAGATATGACATTATTACTAGAAAAATTGGGAAACCACTTATCAAATTTGTTGGGCATAGCACAAGGATATCCTTGTATCCCATTCATATATAAAGGATTGAAAATATTGGTAACCCATGGTGGTGGAGCCATTGGAGACAAAAGAAGTCTTCCTCCAACTAAGGACTTAACTAACAGAGATTAGTGACGATTCCTTTTCTTGTGTGGTTTGGAGGGATTAGAAAACCTCCTCTTGGACTCTTGATTAGTATTTTCAACACTTTGGTTCAATGGAGTCACCAAATGATCTTGTTAGACAAGGCTCATCAAAGTAAAGGGATTCTACCCTTAGTGGAGTCACTAGGTGAGCTTGTTGGAGTAAGGCTTTGAAGTAAGCTTACCAAGAAAATGTCGTAGGAAGAATGAATAAATTCTCCCTGAAAATGGCACCAAAATGTTATCACCCAATCTAGCACTTATGCAAAGCCTTCACAAGATGTTAGACTAGTGTAACATATGGAAGTAATTTCCACTGTCACCTAAGCCAATACTTTCCTCATTTTAGTGATAGACAATAATCCAACACAAGGTAGGCTTCCCTAGCAACCTCAAGGGATCCTATAGAAAGCTAAATGAAATTCTGCGCCCCCCCTGTCTTGGTTACTTGATTAGCTATGTTCAAGTGAAGGGAAAGTTTAATATGAGTTAGGGAAACCAAGTTGATTGTGTGTGTGTGAAGAGTGATGTTAATACAATCAATGCTTAAAAGGTAAATTAAATTCCCTAAAACTCTAGCTAAATGAAAATATAAAAAGGTTGATACACTAGCTAAAAGAAAAGGAAGAAATGTTGATCCACTAGTTATCAAAGAGAAAATGTTTGCTACAATAAAACTTGAGACAAGAGATAATATGCTTCAATAATAACAATTTTACAACAACAATAGTTCATTATTCTTGAACTATCTAAGAATTCAACAAAAGATGCTCTAAATGCTAATTTAAAGACCATCAAACCATAAGCTAGTTATCACTTGAAGGAAAGAACATTATAATATGTTAATTAAATGCAATACATTAAACCCTAATGGTTGAAAATGCAATTAATTCATAAAATGATGACATTAAATTAAAATATAGGCTAAGATGCAAGATGTTAGACTAGAAAGAGATGAAAAATGCAAATGGAATGCAAACCCTAAGCTAACACCAAGTCATTTGAGAGGGAGAAGCTAAATTGAGGCTTGTAATTACTTGTAGCAAGAGAAATATCAATGCCTTCTTTAAGTCCTTGGGCATATGGAATCAATGCAACAATTTGAAAAGATTCTAAAAGCAAAGGAATACTCAAGGATTAAACCCTAGGATTATTCAATCATAATCCTAGGTCAAACCTCCTAGGAAAATAAACCCTAGAGTTTATCCACTCATAAAACCTACATGTCATCCTACTTTTAGAGTGTCTAGAAAAAGATCAAGTGGAACTAGGTAAAACCCGAGAGTTTATCCCCTTATAAACCCTATATTTCAACCTCAAAGACAAGGTAAGGGGGATGTCCACTCACAATCCCTAATCTTGACCTTGTATGCTTCAACAAACTTAAGATGGATAAAACAAGGGAAGGAGATGAAAAATTACAATCCTTCCCTAGGGTTTCTAGAAAAAATTATCCAAGGAAACAATATGGCATCTAACTTATCACCACTTTGACATAAAATTCACTTAAATACCATGAAAAAACATAAAGAATTGGAAAATTCCACCGACTAGACCAAGTTGTTATGCATGAGGAAACCCTAATTTCATTAAACATCCACCAAAACAAGAAAAAACATACAATAGATCATTCTTCCAAAGGTGCACATAAGTACTACATGATGAAGAGAGAGAGAGAAAAAGAACACAAGTAATGATGATTCTCCACAAGTGTGAGTTGTGATTCAACAAATGAGGAGCACTAGCCCTCTTATATGAGGCAATCCTAGTGCTATAAACCCTAAAATCTCGCAAAAAAATAAAACCTTCGTGATACAAGGTGGATAGGCCATGGTCGATCCCCAAAATAGCCTCAAATATAAAGATACAATCATATTGTATCAAAACGTCCCCTCAAAAGGTGGCATGTGTGGGTGTAGAAGCCTCCAAATTCCATGATGTCATGCTCTAAAGGTGAAAGGGTGCCTTCAAAGGCCACGTCTCTCCATGAAAAGGTGCAAGCATCATCAAAGGTCACATCTCATCACCCCAAGGGTCATGTCTCATCACCACCAAGTTCCAACTCATCATCAAGAAGCACGCTCTAATGCTAGGTGAGCTCATCAAGCATCAAGCATGACATCATCATCATAAATGCAACGTCCAAGGGCTAGGGTGTGACATCATAGGTGAAGAAGGCTCCATGACCTCTCCCAAGAGTTGTGACATCATCTCTAGGTGTAATTTCATCCAATAAAACCCTAATATTCTCATGGGTGTTATGTCTAGCTTGTGGGGTTTCCTGCCCTCTCAATGGCCCATTTGGCTATATCTACAACATATGTGCTCATTTTTCCAATGTGCAAGGTCCAAGAGGTATGGGGAGGTGCCCCAGGGTATCTACAATCATCAAAAGGTGCAACGCTATGCATAAAGTGTGCAACATCCTCCATATAATGCTCAACATCCTAGGTATCATCATTAAAACATCCTCAACAGACCATGTCAAGAGTGCATCAAGATCAAACAACGCCAACAAAATCATGTGAGACCAACCATCAGAAGATATCATAGCCATTAGGAATGTGAATACAAATTAATCCATTACTTAATACATAATCCATGTAAGAAATTCACCCATGTATCTTCTTCAAATTTCACACTAGGTTAAGACGTTATGCAATTTTCCAAGTTTAGGTATGGGAGGACCATCATGAGACCCTATTAGGTGTGTTAGTACTCAAATAGAGGAGTAGTTCCTGAGAAATGCTTCAAAGTGTAAGTATAAGTGAATGAGGTGGAAGGGTTTACTTCGTGGTCATGGTGTCATTGGCATGCAAGGACATGTGGGGTTTCATATCCATCACTTCCTTTGTAGAGGGAGCACTTGTTGCTTGAGATACTCTTTCCTTAGTGGTGTGTGTATTCCAAACCCCTTCTTTTCTTTTGATATTCTTTTATTTCTTTGCAAGTCACCTTTTTAGGTTTCAATCATTCATTATTTTTGTTGTTTGGATAAAGTCCTTTTAATTGATATGAATTTGGTGCATTAGTGTTGAATTTTAATGGTTAGCTCATGCACATGTAGTTTATTTCATTTAGCATGTACTTGAACCATAAACAAATGAAGCAACACCATACACAAGTGCTACAATAACCAAGATCACAAGAAGAATAAACATGCACAAGAACAGAAGAAGTATCCTGGAAAAACCCTTCTCATTCAAGGGAAAAACCCAACAATCCTTTGCTATATTCTCAATATAAGATCCCCCACACCATAGACCTTAGAACACAAGAAGGTGCTTAAAAAAACCTAGAATCTAGTGCCCAAGAGAGGTGCGCACTTCGATCGTACATGCACTTGCTGAAATTCTAAGATGACAAGTGAGAGTGTGTGATCCTCAATGGGGATTCACCTTTATTTATTCAAGAACTGACAAAGAAAAAGGTGTGTCTATTGGCACAATAGGGCTGACCTCATTAACTCAATAATATAATTAATCATTACATAATATTAATTATCTTTCACATGGTGGGGCCGACTTATACCCTTCACAACATAATTAGGGTTACAAGTAAATCTTACTCTTAGACAATATAACAAGGATATCTCTCATCCTCTAGTGATCAACCACTAGGGACACGTCCACCTGTGCTCAACCACAGGGACATCACACTCAACATATCACTCAAATGAGTCCACAAGAGTACCATCTAGAGCACCATCTCAAGTCGACTCAACTAAGTCCATAGGAGTACAAGGCATGAGACCATCTCAAGCCGAATCAACTCAGTCCAAAGGAGTACAAGGCAGGAGACCATATCAAGTCATCTCAACTCAGTCCAGAGGAGTATACAAGAGACCACACATCATAACAACTTATTCCAGAGTCTAACGCACACCCATCACATGGGCACACCCAACACTTGGGATCTCTCTCACAGATGTCTTAACTCGGTCCAGAGGAGAACGATCTGGAGGATGTATCGTGAAGTGGAAATAAAAAAAACTCCCTCTCAGCTAGGGAGGGATTCTCCACTAGGCCAAGTCTCTCACGAAAGTACTCGAACTTCATCCTGGCAAGCGGTTTGGTGAAGACATCTGCATCCTGCTCATGTGTAGAAAGGTACTACACATGCACTGCTTTCCTCTACACCATATCTATGATATAATGGTATTTGATCTCAATGTGTTTCGATTTGTCGTGAAACACATGATTCTCTGAGAGATTCACACAGTTCTTGTTATCGCAATGGATAACGGTAGAATCCATCTCATGACCAAATAAATTTGCAAGGAGCTTGTGAAGCCACATTGCTTCACGGACTGCCACACATAACGCTATATACTCTTCTTCTATGGTACTCAAAGCCACATAGCTTTGTCTCCTAATGCACCAGGAAACCATGGCAGATCCCAAAGTAAAACAAAAACTAGATGTGCTCTTCCAGTCCACTATTCTCCCTTCCCAATCTGCATCAGCATATCCCTGCAATTTCATGTCTACACCGGAGGCATATCTCAGGCCATATCCAACTATGCCTCGTAGATATCTCAACACATGCTTCACTGTTATCCAGTGAGTCTGTCTCAGATGACTCATAAACTGACTGAGTACATTCACTGCATAGCATGTATCAGGTCAGGTGTTAACCAGATACATCAATGATCCAATCAATTGTCGGTATAGATGTGGATTAATCTCCCCTGAATCAGTAGAAGCCTTGGTCATTTTCTTCAGATCCATCACCATCGGTGTAGGCATGGACTTGCAGTCTGTCATACCGAATTTCTTCAATATCTCCACCGTATATTTTCCTTGGCTCAAGAAAATATCATCATTCCTCTACCATACTTCTAGTCCCAAGAAGTAGTGCATCATACCCAGATCCTTCATCTTGAATTCAGAAGTCAATGCACACTTGCATTCAACAATAAGACTTTATGAACCGATAAGGAATAAATCATCAGCGTACAAGACCAAAATTAGGCACTCGTCACCAGCAATATGGTAGTATAGGTTTAGATCAACAACACTCTTTTTGAAGCCCAAACTCATCAGGAATCTATCCATCTTCTTGTACTAAGAACGAGGTGTCTGCTTTAGTCCATATAGGGATTTCTTCAACCTGTACACATGAGACTTCTTCTCATGTATCACGAATCCATCCATCTTCTCGATATAAACTTCTTCCTCAATCTCACCATTGAGAAAGGTTGTATTTACATCCACTAATGTAGTCTCCAACCCATGGATGTAGCTATGGAAATGATCGTACGGATGGAAGTGTTTCAGGAACAGGAGCAAATGTCTCCTCATAATCAATTCCCTCCACCTGAGAGAATCCTCTAGCCACAAATCTCGCTTTGTACTTCTTGACACTTCCATCAGCTGCATGCTTGATCTTATAGATCCACTTGGAAGTCACTACATACTTCCCTTCTGGTCTCAGAACAATATCCCACACATCATTCTTCATGATGGATTGATACTCTTCTGTCATGGCATCTTTCCATACCTGCTGACCTACTGCTTCTCCATGACATGAAGGTTTAGTATCAATGATGTGGCTCATGGCTGAAACATAGCTCGAAATTCTCTGTGGTCTCTTTCTCTCTCGGAATGTACCATGAGGAGTTGCATGTCCCTCTACCTCTAGCAGAGTCTGTCGAGCCTATGTAGGCCTCTTCCTGGCCTACCGCAATGTCTCTGGGAACATCAACTGGAGCTACAGGATCAACTGGATCAACTGAATCAATAACTATCTCCCTCTGAACTGCTGAAGGGGGAGAGGGTATTGTCTCTTCCTTATTCTCAAACAGTTTGACTTCCCTCTGAGTCAAGTGACTCCCTCTGAAGTTTGATGGATAACCATATGTCTTGAGGAAATTGTGACATCATCATTTTCCTGTGTTTCTATCCTAGAGACATCCCATGTCTTCTTAGGTTCTCTATTGCCTATATAGTACTTTGTTGGCCTCCCGTACTAGGATAATAACCAAGATGACCTCCCATAGGGATAACAATCAAAATGGCCTCCTGTACTAGGATAATAACCAACCAAGAAAAAATAGACTCTCGTACCAGGGATAATGGTCCAAGTCATGAGGGCTCCATACCAGGGATAATACCCTTCATTATCAAAATGCAAACAACTGCAGGGTAGTGATGAAATCAAATAAGGAATGTAGTACAAAACTTACCTTAGTATACAATCATGCTCAATATTGCTTTTGGTCCTCCTGAGAAAGATGAGATATGAAGAAGAATGCCTCATCTCTTATGTCTTCATGTCTCTTATGTGGTTTTGAATCGACATCTGCAGTGGATGCATATTGTCTTCCTTTCTTCCTAGTAGGAAAATTTCTCGCAATGTGTCCATACTTGTCACATCTGAAACATTGAATCCTTGAAATGTATTTTCTATATTCATGACCTAAAGTTGTTGAAGTTTTCTCATCTTTGAATGATTTTCCAAAACTTCTTCTATTTCCTCTTCCTCTCTTTGCATGAGAGGCAAGGGCTTGATTGTCATCATGATTTGAGTCTTTCACTCTGGCTATAAGTCTGGTTTCTTCCTAGGTGCAGTCTGTCCATAGACGATCAAATCTTGGTAGATCTCCTCTACCACTGATACTTTGAAGAAATGGTTCCCAATGTCTTGGAAGAGCATTGAGAGTATTCAAGACAAGTTCTCTGTCTTATATGGTTTCTCCAATGGAACCTAGCTGATCTTTGATCTCTGAAATATTCATGAAGAAGGTAGCAACGATGTCAGCTTTTGTCATCTTGATATGTTGAAGCTAATTCTTCAATGTAAGGGCTCTGAGGGTGTTATTACTCTCAAACATATTCTTCAATGCATCATACATCTCATAAGTTGTCTTTAGGGTAGCAATACGAGGTAGTAGATGATCTCTTACTGAATAGATGATCATCTTCCTTGCTTTGACGTCATCTACCTTCCAATCATCCTTCTCTTCATCGGTACTTGTTTTTGGTAGAGTCTTTTCTATCAAACTCAATAGGTCATCCTCTTCCAAGGTAATATGTAGTCTTGAATTCTAGGAACTGAAGTTTCTTGATCCATCAAGCCTATCTTCCACCAAAGTTTTGTTCCTCATGGTTTGTGGAATCTTCCACAAACCCTAACGACTAGGCTAGGAAACCTAATGGTTAGGCTAGGCTAGAAACCTTAGGTTTTGTTGGACTTATGACTACCAAAAATAAGCCTTGAGAGTCAGAATAACAATGGTAAGCTTTAAAAATCCTTCAATGAGTTGTAGAAACCCTAAAACCGAAATTCTACAAAAAATTGTGAAACCCTAGAAACCCTAGGGCCAAAAATAAAAAATTCTCGGAATTGCAATCTGAAAGTTGTTGGAGTTGCATTGAATGAGGCCATACACTCCTATGAAAAAATTAGCCCCAACAATTTAGTGGAAGGTGTTGAAACTAGCAAAATAGGCGGAGTTATTTTGGAGTTGCAGCAAGGAGGGATGATTGGCTTCTTCAATAGCTTGTGCAATGGTCTCTTCAGGAACTATGTTATGATACCATGTTGAATTTTAATGGTTAGCTCATGCACATGTAGTTCATTTCATTTATCATGTACTTGAACCATAAACAAATGCATCAACACCATACATAAGTGCTATAATAACCAAGACCACAAGAAGAATAACCATGCACAAGTGTTATAACCCTAAATTGCACCACACATGCTTACCTAGCATCAAGCCATCTCATATCCCTTCTTTGCCAAATCACTGCTGAACAACTCTTTGAAAATCCTCTTTTATAAAGGCCCATGCGCCCTACTCCATTACTGCATGCATGTACATGCTGGTTGACCCAAAACAACCCGCGTGGACAGAAAAAAGCACGAAAAAAGGAAAATTGTCGACGGAACACAAAAGCTATGGGTGAGTTAACTGAAACTCCCAGCCATGCATGGCCGAGGGTTCATCCAAATACCTAGCTCCTTCTAGCCTATAAAAGAAGGGGTAGGGGTCCCATTTGGGAGGAAAAATATAGCAAAGAAAATTTGCCCATTTGCGTATTCCCATTGTCCCAACCCTTTAGCCTTTCCTTGTGCCAAAGGAAAATACAAAGCAAAGTAGTTGGAGGACAGTCGAAGAGTAGCCCAGGATCAGGTTCGCAGAGCAGTGGCCGGTCTCAACTTTTGTAAGTTGACTCATTCAAAGTAATAAAGAAAATGCATTTCCCGTCCCAATTCATGAACTTTTTATAGTTTGATTAGTATATGTTTGGATTTCTAACCCGTTAGTATATAAGTAGGATGCATGCGTAGTTGTTGCTTGTCTTGTATGCAGGTCAGCTTTGGAAGGAGTATTGCGAACAAGTAGTCAAGTAGAACGAAGGATCAACATCAAACGTCGGGAACAAGGTAGGTTGATCTTTCCATGCATTTACTAAGAAAAGGGGATTTAAATCTAGGAATGAAGGTAGAATATAGTTTTTCTTCAGTCATATCTGCATGCAAAGTATGAACTCTATTTGCTAGTCCGTAGGGAGATTTCCCTCACAACAGAATTGGCAACCATATTGGGGAGACTCTCTAGGGTTCCTGGAATTTTATTTAGTTTTTGGGTAGTTTTAAAGACTAGTTTTTCTTGCCTATTTTTTCTTTTAGTTTCTGTAAGGTCTGAGCTAGCAGAGAGTCTGGTTTTCCATACCGTCTTTCTCTGATTTGCTTGACTGTGTTTGTCGGGACCCACAAAGGTACACATGGCCTACATAAGGTCTACACGTGTGTACCCGCGCCCTACTCTCTTACATCCCGCGTGCGAACGCTAGCTGAAGAAGTAGCAGTAGCGTATAGAATTCAGAGAACTTCAGAGGCAGTCAACCTCTTCCCTGTCAGAATCACACATTCTCAGGGGGTTTTATGGAATTTTGTCTGAGTCTTGGTTGTTTGAAGTCCTATCTCATATTGTTTTTGCTTTATCATTTTTCCTTACATTATTTGTTTTTCTATTAAAAAGAGTGTCCAAGCCTTTCAAGGGATCCTGATTATCAATATCAGTGGTCTCTTCCTGGTTTGGTCTGTCTATTTTCATTTTTTCTCAGAGTTTAGAGATACACGCAGCCTGTACAAGGTCATCCCACCTGTACATGCCCTCTGTATCTATCCAGCGCGCATTCACACGTGTGTTGTTAGATTAACAGTCGTGTGCTTGTACATGATACTTTTTGTTGAGGGTAAGGCAATCATCCTTTCCCTTGATAAGAATTATTCCTCTCAGGTGTTTGAATCTCTGTCTGAGAAGCCAGTAGCTTAGGATTAATCTTACCCTTAGCTTGTTTTTTCTCATTTAAAAAAAGTTGTCATAAAAATAAAAGAATTTTTAAGGTTTTTAGACAAGTGTGAGAGTCATTTTTTAAAAATTGCTAGTGTGTGATTTTTGACTTTATTCTTTGCGATCTGCGATTAGGCCAGAATTGTTTTTCTTGGTTTTTGCTTGTTGGTATTTTTCCTTTTTGCTTTATCAAGCATTTAAATAAATAAAAAATCTCTTTTCATTTTCTTATTTGGTTGAAGAGTGTGTTTCTGCATTATTAGCCAGGGAGAAGTAATTTATTTCATAAGTTTTTGCAGTTTACTTAGATCATAAGTAGCTTGTAGTCAAGTGAAATATTTTTGACTTTGCTGTCCAAAATCTTAGAAAATTAAAAATATTTATTTTGAAAAGTTGTTGAAATTTTGCATTAAGTAAAAGTTTTGTTTCCATCTTTTTTATTCATTTCTTGCTTTCGTCTTTTCACATCATCAGTTTCACCTTCATACCCCTTGACGTAATACAAAGCCATAAAATTAATGCTAAATTTAAAAATCTACTAGACTTTTATGTTTGTAGGGTTCACCAACTAATTCAGGATTAGGGCCTTGGATTAGGTTGGAGAGGAAACTCTTCAAGGCCAGTTAAAATCAAACATTGGAGTCTGAGATAGGGAGTGTCTAAGTCCAGTGTCGTGAAAGTTATCCGGGACCCCCCTCTAACATAGGGGATAAACAAGAGGTCACGTGCGGAAAGGTAGCGGAGATAACCCCTCCAAAGCTGGACCAATCGTAGTGGAGAACACATATAGAGGGCTTGTTTTGGGATTCCATCGTTTGCATTTTCCACAGGGCTTCATGGGTCTCGAATCTGTTCGAGGTCCTCAGTTGTCTTCCGGACCATTTTCTCTCGATACCCTTGATAGGTTTTAGGATCGATACCCTGCTGATTGTGGTCTACCTGACTTTCGACTATACCCGCCTGGTGACTGTTCGCGCGTTGGCAACCTAGTTGCCAATATTTTTTAGGGACATACACAGGTGACTGCGGGGGTATACTGCGGTACCTAGGAAAGACATCGGGCCATGCTTCTCAGAGTATACCTGGAGGGTGCTTTTGTGTTCGAGTTACACTTGCACCGGTAAATTTCTCTAGTGTTGGTTGTTGTAACTGTTCTTCCAATTAATCTAGTGTTTGCCTGTCTTATCTTCTAGGGACTTTTTTAGTGTGTGTTACTTTTGAACGTTTAGACTACCTTAGAGTGTCTTGGATCTTCTCACACAGTGGAGGATCCCAAGCTCCGCCGATCACGAAGGCTTCTTGGCCTACCGTCGGTTACATTGAAGCCACCCCCACCACCATTAAGGAAAAAGCTAGACCAACAAGGGTCTTTTGAAGCGACCAGTTACAAGCCATTGTGCCCGACCAACCCCCGGAGGAATCAACCATTTTGGACCTTGAAGCAACCGCTCTTGGCTTGGTTGAAACCCCAACCACTGATTTCTTGGCACCTTTCATCGTACCAATTCAATTTTACGAGCGCCAGACAGTGTTGCACACAGCAATGGAAACAAATGTTGTTACCCCTTCTCGAAATTCTTTAATTCCCACCATGGTTGTCACCACAGGAGAGCTTTCACCTCCTAACCCACCGTCATCGGTCCGAGCCACCATGGTTTCAAACACTTCTACATAGCATAGTGGTCCGATCCCATCTTTGGCGGTGGCCACAACCCCTTTCACACCAAGTGCGACAAGCCCTCCATTCTCTTACAGGATGCCTAGTTCGGGTACAAGTCATGTACTTTCTTACTCCACTTTACAGACTTTGGGTCTGGGGGCAGGGAGCTCTAGCGCTCCTCTGCAAGGTCACATGGGGGGCACTCCTGCTCCTTTTAATGCTTTCCCTTATGGAGGAGGTCATATCCCTCCTTCGTCCCCTTCACTCGGCGGCTCACATCAGCCATCCGCCGGGCAACCTACACACAATAGTTTATTTGGAGCGGGGATTCAAGGACCACCTTCGCATAGTATGCCGGTAGGTTCGACACCGTTTTCTTTGAACGAAACATTTGGTAACAACACCTTCTCGTCATCCACTTTCCCGACTAGGAGCAACCCCATTTTTGGACAATCTACTCCTATGCAGGGTACTATTCTTGCACAGGGGGAAAACCTAGCAGGACCTTGGAATTCAAGGTAGGGATCCATTCCCTCGTCCGAAATGCCGATTTGGGGTAATTCTTTCCACAATCAATGGAACCCCGGCCAAACTACTATGCATATCCCCATGGGACCGACATGGGGTAACCCTTCCCAAAGTCCTTCGAATATAATGCATGCCCAACAATCTATGTCCTATTTGGGAAATCAGCCGATGATGTCTCCACATATGCAAAATTTGTATGTTGGCCAGGGCCATGGTTTCTACCAGAATCTGGGCCAGCAGCCAAAATTTTCCTGGCAACCTGGTGCCAATCAAACTCCACGCCCCTTTTTCCCAGGTTATCACCAACAACCCAAACTACCTTTCCTGGCGACTTTACACTTGCCAGATTTGACAAGGTTGTTGAATGACCCTATTTGTCACGATCCGCTTTGGCCTCCTATGCCGACGAAGTTGCCTTCGGAAATTCCAAAGTTCGAAGCCAAGCCTAACAAAGACCCAGGAGATCATGTGACTACCTTTCATCTTTGGCGCTCATCTAACTCATTGAAAGATGACTCCATACAGTTGTGATTGTTTCAACGTACTCTTATTGGGAGTGCCGCGAAATGGTACATTGAGCTCGATCGCTCAAGATACTCTTCTTTTGGCGAATTGGCGATGGCTTTCCTGAACCATTTCCAGTTACCTGTGAGATACGACACTGGCATAGAGCTGCTCGCCAATTTTGAACAGACAACAGTGGACCATATCTCTAATCACATCCGAAAATGGAGACATCGGAAGAGCTTAATCAAAGTACCAGTCCCACCAGCATTCCTTCTTGAGTGGTTCCTTAAGTCTTTGGTCCCGCAGTTATCCAAAGACGTTGCGACGTCAGGATTTTTCTCCGAAGAAGACGCCATCATGAGGGCTTAATAGTTTGAGCTCATCTATTCTCAGTCTGGTTTATTATACAACATCTTGCCAGATGCGCCATGTTCAATACTGGATAAAACTAGACAGAGAGTTCGACCACATGCCGATGGTATTGTTGGTTCAGCACAAACAAAGTCTGCTAAGCAATTGACGAAGAAGTTGCAGCAGTTATCTATACAAAACACAGCGGCCAGCCAAACTACTGCTTTGGTTTCTCCCCCTACCAAAACGTTGGAGGTACACACAGTGCAGTCGACTAACCCAAAGGCCACCCAGAAACCTGAAGGGAAGAAAAAACAATGAAAGAAGGGTAAGGGGGATAAAAAAACCCATCGATAATGCAGGGGGGACAACACTGAAAAACGAAAGGCGAGGTATCCATGCCACTTGTGTGCGGAAGACCACCCGATCCATCTATGTCCTCGACTTGCAAAGGCCCAAAAATTCGTCACGCAGCAACAGCAGGTGGTGTTGACTAATCCATTTCAACATGGGAAAAATCTAAGTCAAGCCTCTGCAAGCACAGAAGGGAGCAGCCAAGAGCCCTGTCCGCCTCCGAACAACCCCGCATCTGCAAATGTATATATGGTTAGGGGTGATGCTTTCATATCGACTAGAGTGCATGACTATAGTAAACCAAGCGCTTCTGAGAAGGGTAAAGAAGTTGACCTCCCATATCTTCCTCTACAGATTGAGAAGATGTTGGGAGAAACAATGACATGCATTCCAAAAGGTGCATTTAAAAAAGCTTCTCATAACCCAAATGCAAGGGCCGCCCAGAACTACTCTATGGTGGAGGATTTATCACAAACCCCTTATGTGATGTCTACTTTGGAGGTCCTCCAAAGCTTCCCTTCCCAAAGAAAAGCCTTGTTAACCACTTTAGGCTCTAACGAGACTTGTAATCTGGGTACCATCATGTTGGATACAACCAACTTAAAACCTCGTCTGCCTTACCACGTAGCATTTCAGATAGTAGTGGCTTATCCCACGAAAACTTTTACTCGGAATATCTTCCGCACTGTGGTTGATGAGGGCGCCTCGACATGCGTTATGTCATTGGCATGTTGGAAGGTCATTGGCCAGCCCATTTTGTCTCCATCACCTACTCTCCTCATTGCTTTCGACGGTCGTTCGTTCCGACGACATGGCATCGTTCCTTATTTCCCCGTGCAGTTAGGAGGGAAGACCGTGTGTGTCAAAGTAGAGGTAGTCGATGCTCCCCTCGACTATAACCTCTTGTTAGGATGGAGTTGGAATTATGCTATGCAAGATGTGGTTGCTATAGTTTTCTGGGTCTTGTTGTTTCCACACGAGGGCCGGATAGTGACCATCGATCAAATGTCTTTCTCCGGACCTGACCCAGCTTTGGGGGCATCCACGGTCCCGATGATTGATAATCCTCAACCAGGTGTCGTCAACGTAGGATTTGGTTTGTGCCCATCCTTGATGGGTACCTTCGATTACCCACCCCCTCACGGCGATATCAAATTTATATCCAATCACCATAAGGTTGATATTTTTCAAGTTTTTTCATTCTGTACGACTTATTTCGAAGATCCGTGGATACTTCCTTCCCCATCGGCCATGATGGATGAGACAGGGCACCCAGGCATGTCCATGCCCTTGTCTGTCGCTGAAGTAGCATACTCTTTAGTCCAGCACGCTTCATCTAACCCTGATCTGACTCCTGCACAAGAGTTAGATCCACTTCTAGAGCCTATTTGGGCTCAGGGTTCTCTTTCTAACACCGATTCGTTAGACTTAGTCTTGCCTTCTGACGAAGCAGTAATCGAAGCAATGACTAGTTCGGACAAACCTTGGGAATATCTTCATCACAGATCATATTTTCTCCCAGAGTTAAGCCGAATCAAAGCAGGAGAATTCACCGTAACCATGACGGCAGATCAGTCGTGCCCTATTAATCTCTTAGCTACACACGAAATTTATGCTGAGGGCAATATGGAAACTATCGTTGAAACTGTACCGATCAATATCTCCCAAAACCCTGGCGTCGTGGAGAATGTCTTCGTCGAAGCAGATTGCTCCCCCGAAGAGATTCAAATCTACACAGATCTTTTCAAAGAATTTTGCGACGTGTTTGCCTGGTCTTATGAGGAAATGCCAGGTATCGATCCAAAAATAGTTGAACATGAGATCACTGTTAATGTTTATGCCATTATTATAGTTCTTTGCATTTCATTAGATAAGAGCATCATAAGAACAAGATCACTGAGAAATACACATTCACAGGAGACACAACATTTATCCTGGGAAACCCTCTAGGGGAAGAAAACCCAGCAAAAACTTCCTTATCATAAATTTCTAATACAATGTTCAAGATATATCTCAAACCAATACAGATAGTCCTCCCCAAAAGATGCACCACTCTTCTTCTCCTCTCTCCAACTGGTAATTGCAGCTTGCCTCATAAGAGAATGAGCAACTAAGTTGTTTTTGATAAAGTGAGGCGCTAGCCTCCCTATATATACAAGACTGGCACGTATGAAGGGGTTTCACTGGCAGGGCCGACCTCTCACTCTGGGTGGGTAAACCCACATTTAATTTAATTCTGGGTCTCAATAATAACTGTTGGGGCCGACTTCTTATTCTGCCTATTACAATTGTCTGATGACCAATCCGCAAAAGGGGATTTGGTCCTAATACAATTACCGACATGATTAATCCACAATGGGGATTAATCCTATGAATAAAATAACAATAATATTAAGAATACTCTTTGTAGTTACACTATTTCAACACTCCCCCTTAACAAGAAGGGTCTTCTTCAACAACATCAGACGAGAGAGGTTTGCATCATCAGTGGCATCAGGAGGTCAGTATCGTTAATATAATCTTGAAACATTGGCTAGAACATTTACGAGTCATCGGAAGTTTTTCTTCATCGGCAACATCATCATTCTTGAAAGAATGCCATCATCATCTGCATCAAAATGTATCAGTAAAAATGATACCTCATCACAGCACTAGGCTGGCACATCACAGTACTACACGGGCCCAATGTCACAGCGGTTAAGATGGTAGCTCAGTGTCATTCAAATATTTCTTTACGTCTAACAACGAGGTCAGAAGCATGGAATCATCTTGATTTACGTCTAACAACTAGGTCAGAAGCAAGGAATACATCATCATCTTGCTTTACGTCTAACAACTAGGTCAGAAGAAAGGAATCATCTTGCTTTACGTCTAACAACGAGGTCAGAAGCAAGGAACACATCAACATCTCGCTTTACGTCTAACAATGAGGTCAGAAGCAAGGAATCATCATCATCTTGCTTTACATCTAACAACGAAGTCAGAAGCAAGGAATCATCTTGCTTTACGTCTAACAACTAGGTCAAAAGCAAGGAACACACAGTGTCATTCTTTACGTCTAACAACGAGGTCAGAAGCAATGACTCATCTTTCTTTACGTCTAACAGCAAGGTCAGAAGCAAGGAACACATAGCGTCATTCTTTACATCTAACAGCGAGGTCAGAAGCAATGACTCATCTTGCTTTACATCTAACAGCGAGGTCAGAAGCAAGGAATACACAGCGTCATGCTTTACATCTAACAGCGAGGTCAGAAGCAATGACTCATCTTGTTTTATGTCTAACAACGAGGTCAGAAGCAAGGAATATATGTACTCCCCCTTTTAGGGAGGGTCCTTTTGGACTATACCAAGCTTATCTCGAAAGTGTTCAAACTTTACACGAGATAGAGGTTTGGTCAACATGTCGGAAACATGTTCATCCATGCTAATGTACTGGAGCTTCAAGGCTCCTCTCTGTACCATGTCGCAGATTAAATGATAGCGGATCTCTATGTGCTTCGACCTGTCATGGAATACAAGATTCTCTATCATCTTTATGCAGCTCTGGTTGTCACATAGAATCATGGTTGCTCTCATATCCAAGTCAAATAGGTCAGTTAGCAACTTTCGAATCCATATAGCTTCGCAGCTAGCAGAACATGCGGCAATGTACTCTGCTTCCGTTGTACTGAGAGAAATACTGGATTGCTTCCTACTCTTCCACGAGATCATGGCTGATCCCAAACTGAAATAGCATTCGGAAGTGATTTTTTTGTCTGCAACGCTTCCTGCCTATTCTGCATCAGTATATCCACTCAATGTGAATTCATGATCTCCATCATATCTGAGACCATAATTCATTGTACCTTTAAGGTACCTCATCACATGTTTTGCAACCACTAGGTGAACACGTCTGGGCTCTACCAGAAACTGACTCGAGGTGTTCACTGCAAAACAGGTGTTACCAATAATCTGTTTCTACAGTGTGGCATCTATCAAGTCTGACGAAGTATCGACCAGCAGCTTCAGCTTTGCTTCCATGGGTGTATTCATGGACTTACATTCTAGCATGTCGAATCTCTTTAAGATTTCGACCATGTACTTTCCTTGGTTAAGGAAGATTCTTTCTAGACTCTGCCATACCTCAAGGCCTAAGAAGTATTGCATTAGACCAAGTTCTTTCATTTCAAATTCTGCAGCAAGTCTCTATTTACATTCAGCGATGAGCGTTTCTTCTCCAGTTAAGAATAAGTCATCCACATATAGTAGTAATATTACTGGTTCATTATCCATAAATTTGAAGTAGAGATTTGAGTCTGCTTTACTCTTGGGAAAGTCTAAGCTCGTCAAGAAACTATCTATATGTCCATACCAAGCTCCGGGAGCTTGCTTCAATCCGTATAAGGCTTTCTTCAATCGGCAGACATGAGACTTCTTGTCTTCAACCT
The DNA here is from genome assembly GCA_009831015.1 of Picea engelmannii. Lineage (NCBI taxonomy): Eukaryota > Viridiplantae > Streptophyta > Pinopsida > Pinales > Pinaceae > Picea > Picea engelmannii. The sequence continues at coordinate 205,334 of ML800789.1, forward strand.
CAAATCCTTGGGGTTGCTCTATATACACTTCCTCTTCGATAACACCATTCAGGAAAGTTGTCTTCACGTCCATCTGGTGCAGCTTCATTTTCATCTTGCCAGCAAGAGCTATAATGGTTCTGATCGAAGTGTATCTGGCCACAGGAGCAAATGTATCTTCATAGTCAATGCCTTACTTCTGGGAAAAGCCACGAGCGACAAATCTTTCTTTATATTTCTCAATACTTCCATCAACAGCATGTTTTATTTTGAAGAGCCATTTTGATGATACCACATCCTTACTTTTTGGTATGGGAACTATTTCCCATACATCATTCTTTATTATGGATTGGTATTCCTCTGTCATG
>ML800789.1:209440-233248 GCA_009831015.1 Picea engelmannii
GTCTCAATAATAACTGTTGGGGCTGACTTCTTATTCTGCCTATTACAATTGTCCGATGACCAATCCGCAAAAGGGGATTTGGTCCTAATACAATTACTGACATGATTAATCCACAATGGGGATTAATCCTATGAATAAAATAAAAATAATATTAAGAATACTCTTCGCAGTTACATTATTTCAACAATCACATTAGGGGGCATCTGTTATAACCCTAAATTGCACCACACATGCTTACCTAGCATCAGGCCATCTCATATCCCTTCTTTCCCAAAGCACTGTTGAACAACTCTTTGAAAATCCTCTTTTATAAAGGCCCACGCGCCCTACTCCATTACTGCACGTGTGTACACGCTGGCTGACCCAAAACAGCCCACATGGACAGACAAAAGCACGAAAAAAGGAAAATTTCCGACGGAACACAAAAGCTATGGGTGAGTTAACTGAAACTCCCGGCAATGCATGGCCGAGGGTTCGTCCAAATACCTAGCTCCTTCTAGCCTATAAAAGAAGGGGTAGGGGTCCTATTTAGAAGGAGGAAAAATATAGCAAATAAACTCTGCCCATTTGTGTATTCCCATTGTCCCAACCATTTAGCCTTTCTTTGTGCCAAAGGAGATACAAAGCAAAGCAGTTGGAGGACAGTCGAAGAGGAGCCCAGGATCAGGTTCGCGGAGCGGTGGCCGGTCTCAACTTTTGTAAGTTGACTCATTCAAAGTAATAAAGAAAATGCTTTTCCCGTCCCAATTCATGAACTTTTTATAGTTTGATTAGTATATGTTTGGATTTCTAACCCGTTAGTATATAAGTAGGATGCATGCGTAGTTGTTGTTTGTCTTGTATGCAGGTCATCTTTGGAAGGAGTATTGCGAACAAGTACTCAAGTACAATGGAGGATCAACATCAAACTTCGGGAATGAGGTAGGTTGATCTTTCCATGCATTTACTAAGAAAAGGGGATTTAAATCTAGGGATGAAGGTAGAAAGTAGTTTTTCTTCGGTCATATCTGCATGCAAAGTCTGAACTCTATTTGCTAGTCCATAGGGAGATTTCCCTCACAACAATAAGAACACAAGAAGTATCCTGAGAAAACCCTTCTCAATCAAGGGAAAAACCCATCAATCCTTTTTTATATTCTCAAGAGAATATCCCCCACGCCATAGACCTTAGCACATAAGAGGGTTCTTACAAAAACCTAGAACCTAGCGCCCAAGAGAGGTGTGCACTTCAGTCGTACATGCACTTGCTGAAATTCCAAGATGACAAGTGAGAGTGTGTGATCCTCAATGGGAATTCACCTTTATTTATAAAATATCTGAAATAGAAAAATGTGTTTCTATTGGAACCATAGGGCCGGCCTCATTAACTCAATATTATAATTAATCATTACATAATATTAATTATCTTTCACATGGTGGGGCCGACTTGTACCCTTCACAACATAATTAGGGTTACAAGTAAATCTTACTCTTAGACAATATAGCAAAGATCTATCTCATCCTCTAGTGCTCAACCACTAGGGACACGTCCACCTGTGCTCAGCCATAGGGACATCACACTTAATATATCACTCAACTGAGTCCACAGGAGTACTATCTAGAGCACCATCTCAAGCTGACTCAACTAAGTCCATAGGAGTACAAGGTAGGAGACCATATCAAGCGGATTCAACTCAGTCTAGAGGAGTACAATGTGAGAGACCATCTCAAGTCATCTCAACTCAGTCCAGAGGAGTAGACAAGAGACCACACGTCATAACAACTCAGTCCAGAGTCTGACGCACACCCATCACAGATGTCTCAACTCAATCCAGAGGAGAACGATCTGGAGGATGTCTCTTGAAGCTGCAATCAACAACAATTAGGACTAGGGGAGATCTCCTCATAGCGAGGGAGTAGATCTCAAGCTGACCTCTAGCTTTTGAATTGGTCATTTATATCACATTATTCTTTTTTTTAACATGATTTATTTTTTATTCTTTAGCAGTGCCATCAACCTCAACATTCTATCCCTTCTTCTCATAGGAGGATGAAGGCACATGAATTTTTGGTGTACATGTAACAACCATTCCACAAGATTACACTGTGGAAGACCCATGATGAAAAGTGTTAAGTATGGAAGGATTAATACGTTACCCATATCAAGGTACCCAATAGTACCCCTTTCCCCAAGAGTGACAATAGTGGACTAGGGCACATAAGATGTCCACCAAGGTGAAACAAGACAAAAATCATAACTCCCAAGCAATAATGATCCATTATTTGACTTCAACCCATGATCCTCACCTAAATTCCTAGTGCATTAAATATGGCACTTTATATGAAACAATGACTAAGAGTACCTTATGTGTGTCGGTCACCATCCTCGGATGAACCATGTTGATCAAGTGAAATGGACTGAGTTGTGCAATCATCATGGGGAGGCATCTGAGGGGATACTGTCAGTGGATAATATTGATCATCAATGTCATCATCATCGAGATCATTGTCTTAATTGCAGTCCATGATACATGATATCCTCTAGTTAGCCCTAGGTGAGAGAGGGGGTAATAGGCCTTGATGGTTGGCTGGTGGAATTATTTTTTGCATTGAAGCAAACCTGTTAAGGGTTGTTGAGGAGTATAGAACTTCAAATAAAGTGATGGCATATTTTAATGCCACCTTTATTGTACTCATACCAAAAAATAATCACCCTAAATCCTTTGAGTAGTTTAGGCCAATATCCCTCTGTAACTCTATATACAAGATCATTGCCAAAATAATAACTAGAAGAGTTCAAAGATTACTTTCAGGAGTTATATCGAGTGAGTGGTTCAATTTCCTTGAGGGAACAAAAATACATGAGGTTGTAGGAGTTTCTTAGGAGGGGATGCATACAATTAAGAAAAAAAGGATCCCAACAATGGTAGTAAAAGTTGACCACTCAAAGGCTTATGATAGGGTCAGCTTGTTATACTTAATAATGATGATGATTCATCTTGGCTTTCAACTACCCTTTGTAAAATGAGTAATGAGTTGTATATCCTCTATGAATTTCTCAGTTCTTATCAATTGTTCAACTTCTTCATTATTGAGACCAGGAAGGGATGTCCATTATCTCCACTGCTTTTTCTTATAGTAGAATAAGGGTTAACTAGAGATATTATGGATGCAAGAAGATTTGGATCATTTAAAGTTGTTAGGATGGGAAAATCAATTTTATTTTTTATCACACATCTTGTTTGTGGATGACATCTTGTTATTTTGTGATGGTTCCAAGGGATGCCATGAAAATCAATGAAATACTAGATTTATATTGCATAGCAACATGGATGAAGGTAAATGTGGGGAAATCTTCCATCTCTAGTATGGGGACCAATAAGGAGGACATGAGGTTTTTTACTCAATTGTTCCCTTATCAAGTTGTAGATCTCAACAAGGGAATCAAATACATGGGATTTTATGTTAAACCCAATTACTATGGAGTTAAGGACTGGGTTTGGCTAATTTTGAAGTTTAAAAAGAGGCTAAAAGTATGGTATAACAAACGACTTTAGCGTGGTGGAAGATTAACATTAATTAAATCAGTTATTGAAGCAATATCAATATATTCGATGCCGCTTTTTCTTATTCTGAAATATGTGATTGAAAAAATAAGAAAGTTGAGTTCCAATTTCCTATGGTCAAGGGATAGGGAGAAGAGAGGCATCACATTAGTTAAATGGAAAAGGGTGGTACTCCCCAAAGATATGGGAGGATGGGGGATAAAATACCTATCTCTATTTGCCAAAGAATTATCTGCAAAATGTGTGTGGATTCTAATAACAGTTGATTGTTTGTGGAGTCAAGTGATGAAGCAAAAATATATAGAACTGGATTATATGGAGGATTGGATAAGAATTCCAACAAAATCTCGTCAAAATGCTTTGATTATATGGAAAGTTGTCATATTAGCCTTTCCTTTGGTGGGAAGATGGTTAATCTGAAAGGTTGGTAGAGGCAACAAGGTAAGATTGGGGGAAGATCCTTGGGTAGGCTATGGGGTTTCTTATAGATTGCTTGAAAAATTGGCTCAAATTATAAGGGTAAAAGGATACTATAATTTGTGCCAAGTGGTTGATAGGGACCTCACCACAATTTGGAAACATGAATGGAAGGATGTTGGCATAATTGGATTAGAGGGAAATGAAGATACATAATGGAATAATTATATATCATTAGTATGTTCTATCCATGTTAGAATAAAATATGAAAAAGAGGATGAACTCATTTGATAAAAAAAACACATCTATTGGAAGATATACCCCTAAAATAGGTTATATGGCACTGTGTGAAGACTAACTAGTGGAGATGTCTTGCTGGTGGTCAAAGAACATATGGAAGTACAAATGTCCACCGAAATATAGGATTTTCATGTGGCTAGATTTAAACAACATGATATTAACCTGAGATCAGTGCCAGAGAAGAGGAAAGGAGGGCCTTGGTAGGTGTCCTCTTTGCAAGGAGGCTAAGGAGACTTCTTATCATCTATTGATGACTTGTGAATATACAAAGATAGTTTGGAAATAGATATGTACTATCATGGGTTGCAATGTTTTCTGTGTAGGTGCCACTATTAAATAGGGTCTAAAAGTATGGACGGGTAACAAGGTATATGATAATTTGAAATCTCTTCCTCTCATAGTAGGATGAGGAGTCTGGTTAGCAAGGATCATTGCACTTTTTGAGGAGAAATGTGTATTAGCCTTGCAGTGCACTACATAGGGATTGAACATATTAAACAACTTGCCATAGTCAAATTCTAAAAATCCCCCAAGAGAAATAAGAATCGAAGTGATTGACAAATCTAACTATTGGGCATACTTTGATGGTGCCTCACATAATAACTCACATGTTAGTGGGGGAGGAGGTGTACTATATCGAAAGGATACTCATTTTTTAAAGTACGAAGCAACATTTGGGAGAGGTACAAACAATGATGCAAATTTTATGGCTCTCAAAATAACTCTCAAGCTGGTTGTTGAATATGAGGCAATAAAATTACAAGTTTTTGGAGATTCACTTATGGTGATAAATTGGATCCTGGATGTGTGTGTAGTGGAAAATTTCTTGTGAGACCAATTTATGAAGATCTACAAAGATTAAAATATTTATTCACAACTCTCTCATTTAGTCACGACTATAAGGAACATAACACTGAAACTGACAGACTTTCAAAAGAAGGATCGTTGCTAGAACCTGGGAAATGAATCATTGAAGAAGTGGTGGAGGGTAACTCTACTATCTTCGAACATGCACCTTTCTTATAGGGTTTTTTGAAGTTGTGCTACTATTATATCTTTGGATACTTGAAGGGATGGGTTTCACCTTGATCCAAAAAGGATCTAGAGAATAATAAGGACAACTCAGAACTAGCAGAAGCAACTCAGGAAGCTCAGAATGGCCTCAACAGATAGAGAAAGGGAAAAAATTTAAAGCTCTTAAAACTCATTGAAAATAACATCATCATGAAGAGCGTGTTACAAGATTTCCAACGATGCAAACAACTCGTCAAATGAAGTTACGGATCAAAAGATATTCATGGTCAAAGTTTGGTCAACCTAGCCCAGACCGCAGGGGGATGAGTCAACATTCGTACTACTGACGTCAACATCAATACGGATGACCTCAGCATCCATACAACATACATGGCACACGCAGGAAGGTGACACATGTCATGTTGGCGTCAACATGACGTCAGCATGGTGATGTGGCAGCACCAGAGGCTTCCACGTGTCACTCATATTTGGCATTTTCGGGTCATTTCATGGACCAGTAAAAATGTGCCACATGGAAGTCTTTACAACCACATGGAAAACCGTATGGCGACATGGTGACTGACGTGCCAGGTCGTACGCTGATGTGGCAGGTCGTATGTCGATGTGGCAGGTGATTGTAAAGTGGTTGACATGGCCCAATGGTTGGTTGCCACGTGGCCCAGTCATGGGTTGCCACGTGGCAGTGGGAAAATGCCCAATGACAACCTGAGAATGAAATTCCAAAATATATATATATATATATATATATATATATATATATATATAAGAGTTGGGGGGTCCTCCAAATCCAACGGGACCCCGCCAAATTTGGTGACCAACCATCATATCTAGAACCACTGCTAAACTCGGAAAAACAACCATGTTAAATATATATATATATATATATATATATATATGTTACAACCGACAAGCCAAAAAGGGAGGCCCGCGGGCTCGACCCAAGACCTCCCCCTCTACCCATGCCTCAACATATGCTTTGCTAACCATATGGCCAATGATATCAGTTGATTACAAAGCCGGATTTTTTGTTTAAAAAGTGAATCCGCCCAGTGTTGTCAGGGAGGAGGCACGTGAGGGTACAGACCAACATGAATTTCAAGACAGTCTCAACATTTATTGTAGGTTGCAGGGCACAAAAACTGAGACAGAGTTTCTCTTGGGCCTGGGAGTGCCAGAGTCGGATCAAAGCGTGGAGACAGTCATTTTTGGGTAATTCGATGCCACGAATCCAGTGGTGTTGTATGTTTTCTAATATGAGAAAATCTTCTGCAACTTGATTTTAGAATGAGGTATACTTATGTATTTTTCCAAATTCTTTTGATGAGCTAATAAAAAGGCCTACCCATTTAAGAGCAAGACCTGGAGACGTAGTCCACCAAGGAAGAACTATGTTATCAAGTTTTTTGTGTTCATATTTTATGCTTATGTCTCTTCATTATTGAGTTTTTCCTTCTTTAATGGTGCACTTTAATTTATGCTCATTTAATGCAATTCTTTATAAGTCACTTCGATCAAAATATGTCAGATCATGTTGGTATTAGAGCAGTCATCTTTGACTTGAATTGTTGAGTGTGAATGCTTACTAGGGCCAAGCATAAGCAGGGTGAAGGAACTCTTAAGACGTTCAATCCCGAAGTTGGTTGTGCATCCCGAAGGAAGAAAATGGCAGCAGAGTAAAAGCGTGATGAACAGGAGAAAAAATCCATATGGTCTTTTATCGCATGTCAAAAATGGTTGAATGAATGTATGGAGATTACGAGAAGAGGATAAAGAAGAAAGGGAATAAAAATGAAGCACAAGTTGATGATGATGCTTCGGTAAATCAAGGGGCTGGAGGAGACCCTCCTAAGCCTCCAGCTTCACCATCAAGTTCTAGTTCTTCTTCCTCTGAGCATTCTCATCATTCTCATCATTCTAGCCATAAAGCCTCTTTTAAGAAACCATTATTAAAGCTTGATGTAAAATTTTCTTTACCTATGTTTAATGGAGATGCTAATCCTGAAAAGCTAGATAATTGGATCCGACAGGTTGAAGTATATTTCCGTGTTCAACATATTGATGAAGAGGAAGTTAAAGTGCAACTAGATTCTCTTCAGTTGGAAGGCATCACTCTCATATGGTGGGAGAGAAAACTTCAGGAAAAAAGTAAGTGTGGTAATCTTCTTTCCTCATGGTCGGAATTTAAATCAATGATAAGGAAGCAATTTTATCCATTGGGTTATTTACATAAAGAAATGATGGAATGAAAAACTTTAAGACAAAGTAAAGGTCAAACTGTACAAAGTTTCACAGAAGAATTTAGGAAGAAATATCTTTCATTAAACATTCCTTTGGATTCTTATGAAACTTTAATGAAGTTAATTGGCACACTTCATAGTTATAGTCATCATATTTTGCTATTGTTTAACCCCACTAGTCTTGATGAAGTTTGTGTGCAAGCCACTCACCTTGAGAACATGGGAAAGCATGTTCAAGAAGATCCCACAAAGAAACCTTCCAATCTCCCACATAAGTCATTTAAGAAGTTTAAAAGGAAGGACAAGAAGACCTCCACTGTGACGAGAGAAGGAGGAAAGCCATCTTGCACTCATTGCAAGAAAAGTGGTCATGATGATCAACATTGTTGGAAACTGCATCCAGAGAAGAGACTGAAATGGTTCGGTGGAAAGGGGAAGACAAAAACCGTTGCTACAATGCAACAAGATCTTGGGTCCGATTCAGGAGACGAAGGAAATATCACAGTTGTTGGAGTACAAGGTAAAGATTCTCTTCATGCTAGTTCAAATTCCAATAATGAATCTCATGATGATGAACGAAAAAGGAATGAATTATTTCACATAAGAGTTGTATCTAAACACACTAAGATAGATACATTATTTGATCTAGGTTCCCAAGTAAACTTGATATCTGAAGCACTTGTCAAAAAGATGGGTCTTGAAATGAAACCACATCCAAAGCCTTATCCTCTTGGTTGGGTATGTGATAAAGCAAAACTTAATGCCACCAAACAATGTAGGGTCAGATTTTCTATTTCTTCAAAGTTGATTGATGAAGTGGATTTGGATGTTGTATCACTTTATATATGTGGCATAGTGTTGGGGAGTCCTTATCTGTATTATAGAAAAGTAGTCTTCTTTTGTCATGAGAAAAAATACCACCTTACTAAGGGTGGAGTGGAATATATTGTTAGAGCTCATAACATGAGGGTAAACACAACACTTGTTAGTGCAGGGAAAATGAAGAGACTCATAAACACTAATAATAAATATGTACGCATGGTCGTAAGGGAGAAAGATGTTGAAACATCCAACGCTTTCCAAGGATGTGATACTTCTCATAAGAAAGAATTAATTGATATTGTTTCTAAGTATGATGATATTTTCCAGGAACCAGATGGATTACCTCCTAAGAGGGAAATCCAACATGAGATACATCTTTAACACGATTCTTCTCTTCCTAATGTGGGCATGTACAGGATCTCAGTTGTGGAGATGACAGAGATCAAGAAGCAGGTACAAGGCTTATTGGATCAAGGGGTCATTAGGCCCAATTCATATCCTTGTGGTTCTCCGATCATGATGGTGCCAAAGAAATATGGCACATGGCGAATGTGTGTCGATTACCGAGCCTTAAATAAAATCACGGTGAAAAATCGATACCCTCTTCCTCGTATAGATGATTTACTTGATCAGTTAAAAAATGTTGTTTATTTCACTAAGTTGGATTTGCGCAGTGGATGCCATTAGATCAGGGTTGCAGAACAGGATGCATGGAAGACTTCCTTTAAAACAAAACAGGGATTGTTTGAGTGGTTAGTTATGTCGTTTGGGCTTTGTAATGCTCTGACAACTTTCATGTGTGTGATGAATGATGTATTCATGCCTTTCCTAGATGATTTTGTGATTGTATATTTAGACGAAATTGTTTTTTTTAGCGAGACTTGGGATGAACATGTGAGGCATGTAAAGCAAGTATTGGATACTTTTCAAAGGGAAAAGTTGTATGTAAAACTGTCCAAATGTGAATTTGGTAAGATTTCACTTGTGTAATTAAGTCATATTGTAGGAGGAGGACAATTAAAAATTGATCCTTCCAAGATTAATGTAATTGTAAATTGGCTTGACCCAAAAAATGTAACCGAGATACAGAGCTTCTTAGGTGCAGTCCAGTATTGGAGGAGGTTCATTTCAAACTTCTCCTTCGTAGAATCTCCTTTGCATGCCTTAAACAGTGTGAAGAACACTTTTCAGTGGAGAGGAAAGAAACAAAAATATTTTAACACTTTGAAGGAAAAGATGAGTACCGCACTAGTGTTATCACTGTTGAATCTTCAACATCCCTTTGAGATCGAGACAGATGCCAGCAGATACACCATGGGTGCAGTATTGATGCAATATTGTAAGCCTATATGTTACCACTCTGAAACTTTTAACCAAGTTGTTGTTAACTATCCTACATATGATAAAGAGTTGTGTGCATTAGTTCAAAGCGTAAATAAATGGAAACACTACTTGTTAGGGAAGGAAACAATCATACATACAGATCACCAACCCTTACAGTATCTCCAAGCACAAACCAAACTGCAACAATATCGACACTACAAATGGATGGGTTTCCTACAACAATTTCATTTGGTAATCAAGTACAAAAATGGTACAAGTAACAAGGTAGCTGATATGCTTTCTATACCTCTTATTGTTGCTTCTATTATTTTGAAGAATACTTCTTTATCTTATGATAGCTATGTGGAAAAATATGCCATTGATGAAGATTTTAAAGAAGTATATGAGAATCTAACCCATGGTGCACAGGTAGAGAAATATTGTCTGCAGGGAAAACTGCTTTACCATCTTGGAAAGTTATGTATTCCTACAAGTGAACGAGTCCATGTAATACAAGAAGCTCACACTTCTCTTGTTTCTGGGCATTTTGGGGTAGGAAAAACTATGGCTCATTTACAGAGGTTTTGTTACTAGCCTCAAATGAAAACAATTGTAACTAAATATGTAAAGGGGTGTGTGATGTGTTCTACTTGTAAGCCCACTAATAGAAAACTGGGGCTATACTCACCACTTCTTGTTCCATCCCATCCATGGGAAAGTATCTCCATGGATTTTGTATGTTGTAGTGGATAGGTTCAGCAAGATGTGTATCTTAATTCCATGTAAAAAGAAAATCACTGCTGAGAAGACTACTAATCTCTTCTTTCAATATGTTTGGGTTCACTTTGGGTTACCCACATCCATTATCTCGGATCGAGATACTTGATTCCTTGTTGATTTTTGGACAAGCTTGTGGAGAATGATGGACACCAAATTGAAGAGGAGCACTGCTTTCCATCCACAGACCGATGGAAATACAGAGGTTGTAAACCAAACAGTGGTTCTTTTTCTTCGAGGATACTGCAGCAAGCATCCCAAGTTATGGGATGAACAGATACCCTATGTACAACATGCTTACAACTGAGCCTTACATTCCTCCACTCAGTGCTCACCTTTTGAGACATGTTTTGGGTACCTACCTAAGGTTCCTTTGGACTTGATGTATGGGAGAGATGTTGATTCAAATGAAGAAAGAAATGAAGACAAAGCCCGCAAGTTCATCCAAAGGATCCAATAGGTACACCAAGCAGTCAAGGAACAGATGGAGAAAATTCAAGCACAATATAAAGCTCGGAATGACAAACACAAGGTTGATCATCAGTTCCAGGTTGGAGACCAGGTATGGCTTCACATCAACAAGGAGATATTGAAGGGTGAAGGCAATAAACTCAATCCCATTCGTTATGGACCCTTCACTATTTTGGAGAAAAGTGGTACCAATGCTTTTTGTTTAGACCTTCCACCTTATATGCAGATTTACTCAGTTGTAAATGTAGAGAACTTGAAACTTTTTGAGCCTCCCATGATCATGAATCAGGATGAGGAAGTTTCAATACCTTCAGTTGATGAGTTTTCTCTTGAGTACTTGGATGCGTTAAAGGAATATATCATCATGGACAGAAGCACAAGGACTTCACGCAGGGGTGATGTTGATTATATTCGAGTAGGCTTAAAAGGCACACATCCAAGCAAGGCAAAGTGGATTGATAAGGACAAGGTGAGGGGACTCTTCCCTCACTTATCTAATGATTGATGAAATATTTTGGTGGTCCAAAAAACTCTCAGTGGGAAGGCGTGATCCAAAAAGGATCCAGAGAAGACTAAGGACAACTCAGGACTCGCAGAAGCAACTCGGGAAGCTCAGAATGGCCTCAACAGATAGAGAAAGGGAAAAATTTTAAATATCTCAAAACTTAGTGAAAATGGCATCATCGCGAAGAGCATCTCACAAGATTTCCAACGACACAAACAGCTCGTCAAACGGAGTTACAGATCAAAAGATATCCATGGTCAAAGTTTGGTCAACCTAGCCCAGTTAGCATCCATACTGTTGACGTTAGCATTAGTACGGATGACATCAGCATCCGTACAACATATGGGGCACATGCAGGAAGACAACACGTATCATGTTGGCCTCAACATGGTGATGTGGCAACACCAGAGGCTACCATGTGTCACTCATATTTGACATTTTTGGGTTATTTCATGGACCAGTAAAAATGTGCCATGTGGCAGTCCGTATAGCGACGTGGAAAATTGTATGCCGACATGGCAACTGACATGGCAGGCTAACATGGATGGTTGTACGCTGATGTGGCAGGTCGTACATCGATGTGGCAGGTGATTGTACAGTGGTTGACGTGGCCCAATGGTTGGTTGCCACGTGGCCTAGTCATGGGTTGCCACGTGGCAGTGGGAAAATTCCCAATGACAGCCTAAGAACGAAATTCCAAAAAATATATATATATAAGAGTTGGCGGCTCTGCCAAATACGACGGGACCTCGCCAAATCTGGCAACCAACCATCATATCTAGAACCACTGCTAAAATCGGTGGAACAACCATGTTAAATATATGTGTGTGTGTGTGTGTGTGTGTGTGTGTGTGTGTGTGTGTGTGTGTGTTACAACCAACAAGACAAAAGGGGAGGCCCATGGGCTCGACCCCGGGACCTCTCCCTCTACCCACACCTTAACATATGCTTCGCTAACCATATGGCCAATGGTCTCCGTTGATTACAAAGCTGGGTTTTTTGTTTAAAAAGTGAATCTGCCCAGTGTTGTCAGGGAGGAGGTGCGTGAGGGTACGGATCGACATGAATTTTGAGACAATCTCAACGTTTATTGCAGGTTGCAGGGCATGAATACCGAGACAGACTTTCTCTTGCGCTTGGGAGTTTCAGAGTCGAATCGAAGCGTGGAGACAATCATTTTTGGGTAATTCGACGCCGCAAATTCAGTGGTGTTATCTGTTTTTTGATTTGAGCAAAGCTTCTACAACTTGATTTCAGAATGAGGTATACTTATGTATTTTGTCAAATTATTTTGCTGAGATAATAAAAAGGCCTACAGATTTGAGAGCAGGACCCGAAGACGTAGTCCACTAGGGATGAACTCCGTTATCAAGTTTTTTTTGTTCATATTTGATTCTTATGTCTCTTCATTATTGAGATTTTCCTTCTTTAATGGTGCCATTTAATTTATGCTCATTTAATGCAATTCTTTATAAGTCACTTCGATGAAAATATCCTGGATCACACTTGCATGATACTCTTTCCAGATGATGCATGCCACAATATTTTGATTATTACGGGGAAGATTGTTTTACAGGACTTTCTCTGAAAGTTTTTGTAAGAAAACTTTGAGCTACATGATAGTATCAGAGTATCTACTAGACATATGATTTTTATGTAAGAAAAACTATGAGATACATGATAGTATTAGTATGTAGAAAGACTACACAAGTGTTGGTATAAGAAAATGTCACATTTTAGTGGCTTAAGTTGTTTGAGAAAGAAGTGGACTCTATGATTAGAGATACATGGAATGCTTGATGAGCATCTCAGGAATGTAATTTTACTTTTGACATAAATAAAATTATGATTTTTTTTCCTGAGAAAGAAAATGAGCCTTCGACACATGAGTAGGTCCAGATACAAGATCAATAAAAAATCAGTGACCATCTTTGGAGGTAATCCAAGGATTTCCTATGGAAACACCTTTTCAAGTTCCTGTATAATTGAACAATCAAGAAGCCTTGTGCCTTAGTATTTTTTTCATTCCACTACACAGGATGCATACAATTAACACCCTTTACAAAACATTTCTTCAATGTAGTGTTGAAAAATTATTTATAGATATTGGCCTTGAAAAAACATTCAATGTCCTTTGGTTTCCTTCTTCATCAAAATAATTAAATGTCTTGTTGTAGAAACAAATAATGACAAAGTGTAGCTCCAACCAATCCATTCCAATAAGAACATCATAAGATCCAAGTGGTTACATATTTAATTCTGCATGTGTGTGGGATCCATTCAACTCTAATGGAGAGTTCTTCACAATCTTGTTGATCTTCCTTTTGGTTCCAGTAGCTAATTGAGTTGACCAAGGTTGTCTATGCTCAAGAAAAAAATTGTTAACAAGTTTAGAAGTAACATAAATATAACTTGCCTTGGGATCAATTAAAATAAAAATAGATTGCTTTGCAATCTGACCTTGAATTTCAATAGTATTTGATTGATGGTCTACATGGCGATCTTCCAATGTTGCACAGATTCAAGGAATGTTCCATGTCGTGTCATTCACTATAGTAGCTTCCTAGATGTTGCAAACAATCTTCATTTTGTCTTTGCGATGTGGGAAATATTTATACATATGATCCTCTCCACAACCCCAACATTTAATTCACTACCTTGATTTTTTTACAAAGATTCAATTGTGTTTGTCCTACTTTGATCTCATTGATTTTGCTATAAATTGTTGAGATTGTTTCTAAATAAATGAGGTTTTAATACCTTCTTCCTTTTGTCTTGCTTCTCTATTTTCTTTTCCTTCCAAGCCTTTTGAAAATATGATTTTCATCTATTTTGATTGTTACCCCTTGAAAATTATGGGGTCATTTCACATTTTCATGGACTTCCCTTTCTCACTAGCACAACACAAGATATTTTACTTCAATAGAAATTATAGGTCATTGCGAGAGACTTCAAGGTTATTCACCTCATTCTATCTTGCTCAAAAACCACTCATAATTTGAGGAAAATACAAAGTTGTTGAAGTGTATTGATGGCTTCTTTGAGGATTTTTTTGGGGGCATGTTTCACCATGAGGATCCATTTGGGCACATTTGATGCATGGCATAAATTATTTTGTTGCATAATTGATGGAAAGCCATCTTCCTAAGTTGATCTCAGGGCCCAAGAACACATGGATGGAAGATATGAGCAAGAAGAAAACTATATAAAATGAATGTCGCACCTCAAGAGATGTCCATGGCATGATTTGTAGGGGGTAATGGTTAAACACATTGCAAGTACATAATGCCCTACCTTATTTTAGCTCCAAAGAATACCATGTGGCAAACAAAGTGGTAAATGAGTATAAAAGGTTGAACACCCTCTTTAAGGAGGTGTCAAATTCATGTTGAAGACAAGAAAGGGTGAGAAATAACCCTAATGGAGGAGCTTCCACATATTTGGAGGCATATTTCACCTTTTGAGGAATTTGGGGGTTATGATACATTGTTTGAGGCCATTTCTACATATTTGAAAACAAACCCTTTGCATGAGAAGATGCCATGTGGAATTGTTGGCATGATCAAACCCTCAAAGGTTTGGTGTTTTTCTTCTGTAGCATTATGACCTATCTTATTCACTCAAAGGAAAAAGGAGCAAAACATCCCATTGGAGGAGGCCTAGAACATGGAACGTGGCAAGGAAAGAGGATAAAGGAGGAACGACCTAGCTCAAAGTGATGCCATATTGTGGTAGGAGCACTTGAATCGTCAAAGGAGGTCCATTGATGAGGATAATTCCACTCAAAGTGTAAAAAAAAGGATATTTTGGTTGCTTATCATGGATTTTCCCTCTAAAGGAGGAAGTCCTTTTCATGAGAGCATTTGAAGCATGTTAAAGGGTCATTATGGGCTATTACACATTGTGTGTGACCTTATTCACATATTTAGAGGAGCTCACTCAAAGAATAAGTTGACACATATCAATTTGTGGTTAAAACAAACCCTAAAAAGCACCCTAAGAGGAGATCCCTAATTCTACGATTTCTATCTTTTTTTAAATATTATTTTATTGATTAGGGTTTGGTGTGAAAAGTATAAATAGAGGAGAGATTCATTTACTAAAGCACACGGTTAGACGATTGGGAGTTCCCCTCCAAGATTAGTTGAATATCTTTGGGAGGATAGGAAGAAGGATGGATTAAATGTGAGGTTTTTCGATCTCTCTATTATTTTCATGGATGATTATGGTTTTTGCAAGAATTGCAATTTTTTTACCACTGAAATAATCTTTGTGAAAGGAAAAGTTTGTCTCATAAGAATAGATTCGGATTGAGATTGTTAAACCCTCCCTAATCCTTATTATAAAATTTAATTATTGACGGATTTTTCTACAACAAGTTATTAGTTCAAGTTGTTTCATTTCATTTTGGTGGCTTGTTTGAGCTAACAAAGATTAGGTGTGACCTATTCGGTCCTCTTGATCTTGTTGTGATATAAAATTTGAAGATGTATTGTTAGTTGTTCATTCAATAAGAAAGTTTTCCTACTTTGTCTACTTCATCTAGGGTTTCATATTATGGTTGTTCTTTCTTTATTTATTGCAAGTTGCACGTTAATATTGGCCATAATTTTCATGGTTGTGATGGTGCATCTTGTTTAATGGATTTCACTTATTCTTACATAATTTGAAATTTTGTTTTAGAGTAATTATGGCATATCAATGATGGTTTAATTACTTCTTCATCGTATTCAAACCCTATTTATCTCTAATATTGAATCCATCACTCAATTGGATAGACACTAGTCTTGGTAATCCACCATCCCTTTATTTATAAAGAACATGTTAAAATAATATTTTCTATGGTTTCCTCCTTGTGCTAGAAAAGAACCAACCTAAAGCAAGAGGAAGAGTTGTGGTGATAATGAGAAACCTTCCTAAGCTCCCATGGTGTTGCACTTGGTTAAGGGACTTTGCAACATTTTCAAGTGCAAGTCCAAAAGGTAACACATTGGCGTCGTTGTCAGGGACAAAGACCAATTCTTGAGATTTAGTAGATTAGCTACTATGATTTGATGAGCACATTTCTTTGAAGATCTTATTCTCATTTGTCAACTCCACGAAGGAACCACGCCCTATTTTAGAATATTTTGAAGTGACAAGTTGTTTGTAGAGATGAGGGCATCCAACATATTTCAAGGCATTTGAAGACTCATTTGTGTTGAATTTTAATGCTTGTCTCATGCACATGTGGTTTATTTCAATTTATCATGTACTTTAACCATAAACAATGCAACAATACCATACACAAGTGCTGCAATAACCAAGATCACAAGAAGAATAACCATGCAAAAGAACACAAGATTTTATCCAGGGAAAACCCTTCTCAATCAAGGGAAAAACCCAACAATCCTTTGCTATATTCTCAAGAGAAGATCCCTCACACCATAGACCTTAGCACACAAGAGGGTGCTTACAAAACCTAGAAACTTGTGCCTAAGATAAGTGTACATTTCAGCCAAACAACTCCACTTGAGAGAATGTTACAAGTGTGTGAGTGAGTTAGATCCACAATGGGGATCTACTCCTATTTATACAAGACCTAGCACATCAAGAGGATGTGTCTATTGGCACAATAGGGCCGACCTCTTCAACTTAATAATATAATTAATCATTACACAATATTAATTATCTCTTACATGGTGGGGCCGACTTGTACCCTTTACAACAGAAATTAGGGTTACAACAAATCTTGCTCTCAGACATTATAGCAAGGATCTCTCTCATCCTCTAGTGCTCAGCCACTAGGGACACGTCCACCCGTGCTCACCCACAGGGACGTCACTCTCAACAGATTAACTCAAATGAGTCCACATGAGTACCACCTGGAGAGCCATCTCAAGCCGACTCAACTAAGTCCATAGGAGTACAAGGCAGGAGACCATCTCAATTCATCTCAACTCAGTCCAGAGGAGTAGACAAGAGACCACATGTCATCACAAATCAGTCTAGAGTCTGACACACACCCATCACATGGGAACACCCAACACATGGGCTCTCTCACAGATTGTCTCAACTCAGTCCAGAGGAGAACGACCTGGAGAATGTCACACGACGTTGCAATCATCAACACTCCCTCTCAGCTAGGGAGGCATTCTCCACCAGGCCAAGTCTCTCACGAAAGTACTCGAACTTCATCCTGGCAAGCGTTTTGGTGAAGACATCTGCAACTTGCTCGTGTGTAGAAAGGTACTGCACATGTACTTCTTTCCTCTGCACCATATCTCTGATGTAATGGTATTTGATCTCAATGTATTTCAATTTATCGTGAAACACAAGATTCTCTGAGAGCTTCACACAACTATGGTTATCGCAATGGATAATGGTGGAATCCATCTCATGACCAAATAAGTCTGCAAGGAGATTGTGAAGCCACATTGATTCGCAGACTGCCACACATAATGCAATGTACTCTGCTTCTATGGTACTCAAAGCCACATAATTTTTCTTCTTGCTGCACCAAGAAACCATGAAAGACCCCAAAGTAAAACAACTGGATGTGCTCTTCTGGTCCACTGCGCTCCCTACCTACTGCAATGTCTCTGGGAACATCAACTAGAGCTATGGAATCAATTGGATCAGTAATTGTATCCCTCTAAATTGTTGAAGGGGGAGAAGGTATTGTCTCTTTATTTTTCTCATTGTCAATCTCCATCTGATATTCTTTGGATCTTCGGAAGGCTATCTCTTCCTCAAAAGTGACATCTATGCTAATCTCGATATGTCTTTGATCAGGGATGTATATCCGATATGCCTTTGAAGATTCATTGTACCCCACAAATGTACCCTTTCTGCCTGAATGGTCTAGCTTGGTCCTCTTCTCCTTGGGTACATGAAAGTATACTGGAGACCCAAATATCCTGAAGTGTCCAACCTCAGGCTTCACTCCGGTGAAAGCTTCTTTGGGAGTCATGTTTTCTAGAATCTGATGAGGACTCTTTTTCTAAACATACACAACTTTCATGGATGCTTCTGCCCACAAAATCATAGGTAGACTCTGATCATGTATCATCGCTTTGGTTTCCTCAATAATGGTTTATGTTCTTCCTCTCTGCAACCCCATTCTATTGAGGGTTATAAGGAACGATGTACTCCCTCTTGATCCCTACCTCAATATGTAAATCAATGAAATACCTGGAGGTGTACTCTCCTCCATTATCTAATCTCAACACCTTGATCATCCTCTTGGTCAGGTTCTCAACCTGAGCTTTAAACTCTCGAAATCTTGCAAGGACTCCATCCTTGGTATTCAGGAATTAAATCCATGTCTTTCGAGAGTGATCATCGATGAAGAGCACATAGTATAAATATCCGTTCAAGGAAGCAACAATCATGGGTCCACAAACATCTGAATGTATCAGGTCCAAGATCCCCTTGGATTTGTTGTCACTACTCAAGAAGGACCCCTTGACATTCTTTCCAAGAGCATAACCTCTGCAAACACCATTATGTTGAACATGTATCTCTGCAAGGCTTGTTACCATATTCCCTGGAGCAGGAAGGGCTCTGTAATGTAAATGAGCAAGTCTCATATGCCATAGATCGCTCAAACTGATAGTATCATGTAACAGGGTCCTCACTAGTCAGACAGTCAATCTGTAGAAACTGTTTTCTCAAACACCAATCACCCGGGAAAAATCCATGTGTGAGTTCTTGTGCCATGCAAGAACTTTTCCTTCAGAGAAGGTAACCTTGTAGCCTTTATCCTCTAAGGCAGAAACAGAGACAAGGTTCCTTTTCATCCCAGGTACATATAGTACCTCACTCAAATGAAGTGGTATGTCAGAATCTAGTTGGAATGTAGAAGTTCCAACTCCTTTCACAGTATATCTGGCATTATCTCCAAGTACAACATGTAGACAAGAATCTTTCTCAACAAGGTCTGTAAGATGTTCTCTGTATCCAATCATGTGTCTGGAAGCACCACTGTCAATTAACCAAATGTCACTATCTGTAGGAACCGTACCTAAGAGTGCTGATATGAAGAATAATACTTCATCTTTTGTTTCTTCATCTCTCTAATGTGGTTATGGATCAACATTGGAAGTGGATGCAAGTTGTCTTCCTTTCTTCTTGGTAGGACAATTTCTCACAATGTGTCCATACTTGTCACATCTGAAACATTGAATCCTTGATATGTCTTTTCTCTGTTCATGACTTGGAGTTGCTGAAGTTTTCTTGTCTTTGAATGCTTTGCTAAAAATTCTTCTATTTATTCTTCCTCTCTTTGTATGAGAAGAAAGAGCTTGATTGTCATCATGATGGGAGTCTTGCACTCCTCTGGATATAAGTATGGTTTATTCCTGGGTGCAGTCTTTCCATAGACGATCAAACTCAACTCAGGTAGATCTGCTCTTCGACTAATACTTTGAAGAAATGGTTCCCAATTTCTTGGAAGAGAATTGAGAGTAGTCATGACAAGTTCTCTATCTGATATGGTTTCTCCAATGGAACCTACCTGATCTATGATCTCTGAGATTCTCATGAAGAAGGTGGAAATGGTGTCATCTTTCGTCATCTTGATATTTTGAAGTTGGTGCTTCAATGTAAGAGCTTTGTTTGTGTTGTTTCTCTCAAACATCCTCTTTAATGCATCATACATCTCATAAGCTATCTTCAAGGTAGCAATAAGAGGTAGTAGATGATCTCTCACTGAATAGATGATTATCTTTCTTGCTTTCATGTCATCTGCCTTCCAATCATCCTTCTCTTCATCGGTAGTTGTTTCTGGTAGATTATTTTCTATCAAACTCAATAGGTCATCCTCTTCCAATGTGATTTGTAGTCTTGATTTCCAGGAACTGAAGTTGCTTGATCCATCAAGCCTATCTTCCACCAAAGTTTTGTTCCTCATGGTTTGCATATTTTTCCACAAACCCTAACGGCTAGGCTAGGATAGCAACCTTAGGTTTTGTTGGACTTATGATTGCCAAAAATAAGCCTTGCAAAGTTTAGAAGAACCCTGGTGAGCTGCAAAAATCCTTCAATGAGCTGCAGAAACCCTAGAGGCCGAAATTCTGCAGAAACCCTAGAAACCATAGGGGCCAAAAATCAAAACTTCTCCAATTTTGAATCTGAGAGTTGTTGGAGGTGCTCTGTAGGAGGTTGTACACTCCTATGTAAAAATTAGCCCCAACTTTTAAGTGGAAGGTGCAAAAATTGGCAAGAGGAGGGCATTTTTGCAGTTGCAACAAGAAGCTGACGACTGGCTTTTCAATGGCTTGTGCAATGGCTCTTCAGGAACTCTGCTCTGATACCATGTTGAATTTTAATGCTTAGCTCATGCACATGTGGTTTATTTCAATTTAGCATGCACTTGAACCATAAACAATGCAACAATACCATACACAAGTGTTGCAATAACCAATATCACAAGAAGAATAACCATGCACAAGAACACAAGAGTTTATCCTAGGAAAACCCTTCTCAATCAAGGGAAAAACCCAACAATACTTTGCTATATTCTCAAGAGAAGATCCCCCACACCATAAACCTTAGCACACAAGAGGGTGCTTACAAAACCTAGAAACTTGCACCTAAGATAAGTGCGCACTTCAGTCGTACAACTCCAGTTGAGAGAATGTTACAAGTGTGTGAGTGAGTTAGATCCAAAATGGGGATCTACTCCTATTTATACAAGACCTAGCACATCAAGAGGATGTGTCTATTGGCACAATAGGGCCAACCTCTTCAACTTAATAATCTAATTAATCATTACACAATATTAATTATCTCTTACATGGTGGGGCCGACTTGTACCCTTTACAACACAAATTAGGGTTAAAACAAATCTTACTCTCACACAATATAGCAAGGATCTCTCTCATCCTCTATTGCTCGGACACTAGGGACACGTCCACCTATTCTCACCCACAAGGACACCACTCTCAACAGATTAACTCAACTGAGTCCACAGGAGTACCATCTGGAGAGCCATCTCAAGCTGACTCAACTAAGTCCATAGGAGTACAAGGCAGGAGACCATTTCACGTCATCTCAACTCAGTCCAGAGGAGTAGACAAGAGACCACACGCCATCACAACTCAGTCCAGAGTCTAACGCACACCCATCACATGGGCACACCCAACACATGGGCTCTCTCACATATCGTCTCAACTCACTCCAGAGGAGAACGACTTGGATAATGTCACATGACACTGCAATCATCAACAATTTGGTGACTACATTGATATGAAAATGAGGTATGATGGTGATGTGTTTTTCAAAATTTCTCATCGGTTTTTTTATTTTCAAGACTTGAGGTGAAGAAACATGGCATCACTCCTAGAAGAGTTGGATGCCAAAGGATTTTCTCTATTAGATTTCTCAAGTATCCTGAGATATTTGAATGAGTTCCCTGATCTAGCTTGGGATGAGCACATTGTGAAGTTCCATGTACACACTGATTGAACTATACTACATGTTGCATCATTCATTGAATTAACTTCAAAATTCAATGTTATCCATGAGGATACCACAATGAAAATGTTTGTGCTCATCTTGGAAGATTATGTAGAAATATGGTTGGAAAATCTTGGTAGAAAGGAATATTTTCATTTGCGGGTTTAATCGAAGCAATTTGCAAGTGTTGGGATCCTAGTTATGAAGAAGAAGAACAGGTTGAATATTTGGTGTATGCTTGTCAATATAGAGAAGGTGAGATATGTTATCTAATATTCACATATAATAACCACCTCTCAAATGTTCTCTCAATGGTTGAAATCAATAACAAATATGAGACATTAATGTCTTTCGTTAAGTATATCAAAGAAAAATATAGTGAGCTAGACCAATAGAAGCTTAATGGAGATGAGTTTCATGAGGATTGCTTGGATGACTATCTTTCTCTTTCATCACATGAACCACTCGTACATGATATTTCAGATCGAGATGAGTAGTATGATTAAGTTCTTGAAGACCCTACTGCAACACCTCATGAAGATTTTGATGGTGAAGATTCCATTGAAAACTATGCATTCCATCTTGTTCCAAAAGAAGCACCTTGTAATGATAATGTACACTTACATGAGGACATTCTAGTGACCATAATGGATTTTGAGAAAGACAAGGGTTTGGTAAGTTATGGTGAATTTCCTTTTCAAATGTATGAACATGATGAAATTTTTGAAGAGTTGAAAGGGATAGATCTTGTAGAGAAACCCTTGGGGGATAAGGGAATTGTAGGTTTGTTCATGGAGACACCATCTATGACACGGATAATGAGAGATTGATGGGGGGGAATATGAATTTTCACTTTCCATTTTCAATCAGCATTATGAGACATTTCATGGTGCATGAAGAGAACATTGTAGATCTTATTTCCTTTGATCTTTTACATCCAAGAGATGTTGAGGTATATGATGCATTTTCTATTGTTGATCAACATTTGTGTGTCCTCATCAATGGCACATATTTCTTGCAACACAAGGAACATTATCATCACATTACAAATGTAGAAGTTTTTTAGCCATTCATATCTTCAACTCGTACCCTTTATATGTACAAAAAATTAGCAAGGGGACGAAATTAATGGCTGCAATGTGTTTGGGACAATATCATGCGTGATCTTTGATGCATTGCAATGTTTTTCAGCCTTCCAAATGAGGGCATCAAACCCTAAATCATGATCTTGTGTTTTTCCAATTCTAATTTTTCATAGCATGCATCATGTGGAGAACTGATAGAGGGCAACAATTTTTTTGCAGGTTTATCCTGGAGCCACCTTTTACATCCTTGTTGCTTGAGGCTATGCCAAGTGATTTATATGGTGGAAAAGGGGGGAGATTTTTGGAGCATGTATATCAACCTTTGGAGAGGTATATGGTAGTCCATGGAGGTGATTCATGGCTTGATGATGGGTCACCCTATTTAGATGCCAAAGGCAATGACTATATAAGCCCTATCCAATATTGGATAGAGTAAGCATGTAACGACACACACCAACCTTGGTGTGGTCTTGGTGTTTTATTTCATCTTCGGGAGCTCACCTAAACTTTCAGCTACAAAGTGACAAAAATTCTAGCCTATGCTTGCAAGATGTTTAAAGTAGCCTTGTTTTAGTTTGTTACCAAACATAAGGGGTGATCTCATGTAGTTGTTGAGATGATACAATGGATGAATTGGCTCTTAGATTTCACTTAGCATTTGTATTTTTGTATTGTAGAGTAGGGTGGGAATAATAAGTTTGATTGTTCACAAGCAGTAGGTTTCATTTATGTTCTCTTTGGCATTTTGGACTCATGTATTATTTGAAGTGCCCTATGAGAATGAATAGTTAGATGAACATTCTCAAGTATTTTATAATAAATTGGGATTTAAGACATTTTTTATTATGTGG
>ML800789.1:239190-253875 GCA_009831015.1 Picea engelmannii
TATCAGAGTATCTACTAGACATATGATTTTTATGTAAGAAAAACTATGAGATACATGATAGTATTAGTATGTAGAAAGACTACACAAGTGTTGGTATAAGAAAATGTCACATTTTAGTGGCTTAAGTTGTTTGAGAAAGAAGTGGACTCTATGATTAGAGATACATGGAATGCTTGATGAGCATCTCAGGAATGTAATTTTACTTTTGACATAAATAAAATTATGATTTTTTTTCCTGAGAAAGAAAATGAGCCTTCGACACATGAGTAGGTCCAGATACAAGATCAATAAAAAATCAGTGACCATCTTTGGAGGTAATCCAAGGATTTCCTATGGAAACACCTTTTCAAGTTCCTGTATAATTGAACAATCAAGAAGCCTTGTGCCTTAGTATTTTTTTCATTCCACTACACAGGATGCATACAATTAACACCCTTTACAAAACATTTCTTCAATGTAGTGTTGAAAAATTATTTATAGATATTGGCCTTGAAAAAACATTCAATGTCCTTTGGTTTCCTTCTTCATCAAAATAATTAAATGTCTTGTTGTAGAAACAAATAATGACAAAGTGTAGCTCCAACCAATCCATTCCAATAAGAACATCATAAGATCCAAGTGGTTACATATTTAATTCTGCATGTGTGTGGGATCCATTCAACTCTAATGGAGAGTTCTTCACAATCTTGTTGATCTTCCTTTTGGTTCCAGTAGCTAATTGAGTTGACCAAGGTTGTCTATGCTCAAGAAAAAAATTGTTAACAAGTTTAGAAGTAACATAAATATAACTTGCCTTGGGATCAATTAAAATAAAAATAGATTGCTTTGCAATCTGACCTTGAATTTCAATAGTATTTGATTGATGGTCTACATGGCGATCTTCCAATGTTGCACAGATTCAAGGAATGTTCCATGTCGTGTCATTCACTATAGTAGCTTCCTAGATGTTGCAAACAATCTTCATTTTGTCTTTGCGATGTGGGAAATATTTATACATATGATCCTCTCCACAACCCCAACATTTAATTCACTACCTTGATTTTTTTACAAAGATTCAATTGTGTTTGTCCTACTTTGATCTCATTGATTTTGCTATAAATTGTTGAGATTGTTTCTAAATAAATGAGGTTTTAATACCTTCTTCCTTTTGTCTTGCTTCTCTATTTTCTTTTCCTTCCAAGCCTTTTGAAAATATGATTTTCATCTATTTTGATTGTTACCCCTTGAAAATTATGGGGTCATTTCACATTTTCATGGACTTCCCTTTCTCACTAGCACAACACAAGATATTTTACTTCAATAGAAATTATAGGTCATTGCGAGAGACTTCAAGGTTATTCACCTCATTCTATCTTGCTCAAAAACCACTCATAATTTGAGGAAAATACAAAGTTGTTGAAGTGTATTGATGGCTTCTTTGAGGATTTTTTTGGGGGCATGTTTCACCATGAGGATCCATTTGGGCACATTTGATGCATGGCATAAATTATTTTGTTGCATAATTGATGGAAAGCCATCTTCCTAAGTTGATCTCAGGGCCCAAGAACACATGGATGGAAGATATGAGCAAGAAGAAAACTATATAAAATGAATGTCGCACCTCAAGAGATGTCCATGGCATGATTTGTAGGGGGTAATGGTTAAACACATTGCAAGTACATAATGCCCTACCTTATTTTAGCTCCAAAGAATACCATGTGGCAAACAAAGTGGTAAATGAGTATAAAAGGTTGAACACCCTCTTTAAGGAGGTGTCAAATTCATGTTGAAGACAAGAAAGGGTGAGAAATAACCCTAATGGAGGAGCTTCCACATATTTGGAGGCATATTTCACCTTTTGAGGAATTTGGGGGTTATGATACATTGTTTGAGGCCATTTCTACATATTTGAAAACAAACCCTTTGCATGAGAAGATGCCATGTGGAATTGTTGGCATGATCAAACCCTCAAAGGTTTGGTGTTTTTCTTCTGTAGCATTATGACCTATCTTATTCACTCAAAGGAAAAAGGAGCAAAACATCCCATTGGAGGAGGCCTAGAACATGGAACGTGGCAAGGAAAGAGGATAAAGGAGGAACGACCTAGCTCAAAGTGATGCCATATTGTGGTAGGAGCACTTGAATCGTCAAAGGAGGTCCATTGATGAGGATAATTCCACTCAAAGTGTAAAAAAAAGGATATTTTGGTTGCTTATCATGGATTTTCCCTCTAAAGGAGGAAGTCCTTTTCATGAGAGCATTTGAAGCATGTTAAAGGGTCATTATGGGCTATTACACATTGTGTGTGACCTTATTCACATATTTAGAGGAGCTCACTCAAAGAATAAGTTGACACATATCAATTTGTGGTTAAAACAAACCCTAAAAAGCACCCTAAGAGGAGATCCCTAATTCTACGATTTCTATCTTTTTTTAAATATTATTTTATTGATTAGGGTTTGGTGTGAAAAGTATAAATAGAGGAGAGATTCATTTACTAAAGCACACGGTTAGACGATTGGGAGTTCCCCTCCAAGATTAGTTGAATATCTTTGGGAGGATAGGAAGAAGGATGGATTAAATGTGAGGTTTTTCGATCTCTCTATTATTTTCATGGATGATTATGGTTTTTGCAAGAATTGCAATTTTTTTACCACTGAAATAATCTTTGTGAAAGGAAAAGTTTGTCTCATAAGAATAGATTCGGATTGAGATTGTTAAACCCTCCCTAATCCTTATTATAAAATTTAATTATTGACGGATTTTTCTACAACAAGTTATTAGTTCAAGTTGTTTCATTTCATTTTGGTGGCTTGTTTGAGCTAACAAAGATTAGGTGTGACCTATTCGGTCCTCTTGATCTTGTTGTGATATAAAATTTGAAGATGTATTGTTAGTTGTTCATTCAATAAGAAAGTTTTCCTACTTTGTCTACTTCATCTAGGGTTTCATATTATGGTTGTTCTTTCTTTATTTATTGCAAGTTGCACGTTAATATTGGCCATAATTTTCATGGTTGTGATGGTGCATCTTGTTTAATGGATTTCACTTATTCTTACATAATTTGAAATTTTGTTTTAGAGTAATTATGGCATATCAATGATGGTTTAATTACTTCTTCATCGTATTCAAACCCTATTTATCTCTAATATTGAATCCATCACTCAATTGGATAGACACTAGTCTTGGTAATCCACCATCCCTTTATTTATAAAGAACATGTTAAAATAATATTTTCTATGGTTTCCTCCTTGTGCTAGAAAAGAACCAACCTAAAGCAAGAGGAAGAGTTGTGGTGATAATGAGAAACCTTCCTAAGCTCCCATGGTGTTGCACTTGGTTAAGGGACTTTGCAACATTTTCAAGTGCAAGTCCAAAAGGTAACACATTGGCGTCGTTGTCAGGGACAAAGACCAATTCTTGAGATTTAGTAGATTAGCTACTATGATTTGATGAGCACATTTCTTTGAAGATCTTATTCTCATTTGTCAACTCCACGAAGGAACCACGCCCTATTTTAGAATATTTTGAAGTGACAAGTTGTTTGTAGAGATGAGGGCATCCAACATATTTCAAGGCATTTGAAGACTCATTTGTGTTGAATTTTAATGCTTGTCTCATGCACATGTGGTTTATTTCAATTTATCATGTACTTTAACCATAAACAATGCAACAATACCATACACAAGTGCTGCAATAACCAAGATCACAAGAAGAATAACCATGCAAAAGAACACAAGATTTTATCCAGGGAAAACCCTTCTCAATCAAGGGAAAAACCCAACAATCCTTTGCTATATTCTCAAGAGAAGATCCCTCACACCATAGACCTTAGCACACAAGAGGGTGCTTACAAAACCTAGAAACTTGTGCCTAAGATAAGTGTACATTTCAGCCAAACAACTCCACTTGAGAGAATGTTACAAGTGTGTGAGTGAGTTAGATCCACAATGGGGATCTACTCCTATTTATACAAGACCTAGCACATCAAGAGGATGTGTCTATTGGCACAATAGGGCCGACCTCTTCAACTTAATAATATAATTAATCATTACACAATATTAATTATCTCTTACATGGTGGGGCCGACTTGTACCCTTTACAACAGAAATTAGGGTTACAACAAATCTTGCTCTCAGACATTATAGCAAGGATCTCTCTCATCCTCTAGTGCTCAGCCACTAGGGACACGTCCACCCGTGCTCACCCACAGGGACGTCACTCTCAACAGATTAACTCAAATGAGTCCACATGAGTACCACCTGGAGAGCCATCTCAAGCCGACTCAACTAAGTCCATAGGAGTACAAGGCAGGAGACCATCTCAATTCATCTCAACTCAGTCCAGAGGAGTAGACAAGAGACCACATGTCATCACAAATCAGTCTAGAGTCTGACACACACCCATCACATGGGAACACCCAACACATGGGCTCTCTCACAGATTGTCTCAACTCAGTCCAGAGGAGAACGACCTGGAGAATGTCACACGACGTTGCAATCATCAACACTCCCTCTCAGCTAGGGAGGCATTCTCCACCAGGCCAAGTCTCTCACGAAAGTACTCGAACTTCATCCTGGCAAGCGTTTTGGTGAAGACATCTGCAACTTGCTCGTGTGTAGAAAGGTACTGCACATGTACTTCTTTCCTCTGCACCATATCTCTGATGTAATGGTATTTGATCTCAATGTATTTCAATTTATCGTGAAACACAAGATTCTCTGAGAGCTTCACACAACTATGGTTATCGCAATGGATAATGGTGGAATCCATCTCATGACCAAATAAGTCTGCAAGGAGATTGTGAAGCCACATTGATTCGCAGACTGCCACACATAATGCAATGTACTCTGCTTCTATGGTACTCAAAGCCACATAATTTTTCTTCTTGCTGCACCAAGAAACCATGAAAGACCCCAAAGTAAAACAACTGGATGTGCTCTTCTGGTCCACTGCGCTCCCTACCTACTGCAATGTCTCTGGGAACATCAACTAGAGCTATGGAATCAATTGGATCAGTAATTGTATCCCTCTAAATTGTTGAAGGGGGAGAAGGTATTGTCTCTTTATTTTTCTCATTGTCAATCTCCATCTGATATTCTTTGGATCTTCGGAAGGCTATCTCTTCCTCAAAAGTGACATCTATGCTAATCTCGATATGTCTTTGATCAGGGATGTATATCCGATATGCCTTTGAAGATTCATTGTACCCCACAAATGTACCCTTTCTGCCTGAATGGTCTAGCTTGGTCCTCTTCTCCTTGGGTACATGAAAGTATACTGGAGACCCAAATATCCTGAAGTGTCCAACCTCAGGCTTCACTCCGGTGAAAGCTTCTTTGGGAGTCATGTTTTCTAGAATCTGATGAGGACTCTTTTTCTAAACATACACAACTTTCATGGATGCTTCTGCCCACAAAATCATAGGTAGACTCTGATCATGTATCATCGCTTTGGTTTCCTCAATAATGGTTTATGTTCTTCCTCTCTGCAACCCCATTCTATTGAGGGTTATAAGGAACGATGTACTCCCTCTTGATCCCTACCTCAATATGTAAATCAATGAAATACCTGGAGGTGTACTCTCCTCCATTATCTAATCTCAACACCTTGATCATCCTCTTGGTCAGGTTCTCAACCTGAGCTTTAAACTCTCGAAATCTTGCAAGGACTCCATCCTTGGTATTCAGGAATTAAATCCATGTCTTTCGAGAGTGATCATCGATGAAGAGCACATAGTATAAATATCCGTTCAAGGAAGCAACAATCATGGGTCCACAAACATCTGAATGTATCAGGTCCAAGATCCCCTTGGATTTGTTGTCACTACTCAAGAAGGACCCCTTGACATTCTTTCCAAGAGCATAACCTCTGCAAACACCATTATGTTGAACATGTATCTCTGCAAGGCTTGTTACCATATTCCCTGGAGCAGGAAGGGCTCTGTAATGTAAATGAGCAAGTCTCATATGCCATAGATCGCTCAAACTGATAGTATCATGTAACAGGGTCCTCACTAGTCAGACAGTCAATCTGTAGAAACTGTTTTCTCAAACACCAATCACCCGGGAAAAATCCATGTGTGAGTTCTTGTGCCATGCAAGAACTTTTCCTTCAGAGAAGGTAACCTTGTAGCCTTTATCCTCTAAGGCAGAAACAGAGACAAGGTTCCTTTTCATCCCAGGTACATATAGTACCTCACTCAAATGAAGTGGTATGTCAGAATCTAGTTGGAATGTAGAAGTTCCAACTCCTTTCACAGTATATCTGGCATTATCTCCAAGTACAACATGTAGACAAGAATCTTTCTCAACAAGGTCTGTAAGATGTTCTCTGTATCCAATCATGTGTCTGGAAGCACCACTGTCAATTAACCAAATGTCACTATCTGTAGGAACCGTACCTAAGAGTGCTGATATGAAGAATAATACTTCATCTTTTGTTTCTTCATCTCTCTAATGTGGTTATGGATCAACATTGGAAGTGGATGCAAGTTGTCTTCCTTTCTTCTTGGTAGGACAATTTCTCACAATGTGTCCATACTTGTCACATCTGAAACATTGAATCCTTGATATGTCTTTTCTCTGTTCATGACTTGGAGTTGCTGAAGTTTTCTTGTCTTTGAATGCTTTGCTAAAAATTCTTCTATTTATTCTTCCTCTCTTTGTATGAGAAGAAAGAGCTTGATTGTCATCATGATGGGAGTCTTGCACTCCTCTGGATATAAGTATGGTTTATTCCTGGGTGCAGTCTTTCCATAGACGATCAAACTCAACTCAGGTAGATCTGCTCTTCGACTAATACTTTGAAGAAATGGTTCCCAATTTCTTGGAAGAGAATTGAGAGTAGTCATGACAAGTTCTCTATCTGATATGGTTTCTCCAATGGAACCTACCTGATCTATGATCTCTGAGATTCTCATGAAGAAGGTGGAAATGGTGTCATCTTTCGTCATCTTGATATTTTGAAGTTGGTGCTTCAATGTAAGAGCTTTGTTTGTGTTGTTTCTCTCAAACATCCTCTTTAATGCATCATACATCTCATAAGCTATCTTCAAGGTAGCAATAAGAGGTAGTAGATGATCTCTCACTGAATAGATGATTATCTTTCTTGCTTTCATGTCATCTGCCTTCCAATCATCCTTCTCTTCATCGGTAGTTGTTTCTGGTAGATTATTTTCTATCAAACTCAATAGGTCATCCTCTTCCAATGTGATTTGTAGTCTTGATTTCCAGGAACTGAAGTTGCTTGATCCATCAAGCCTATCTTCCACCAAAGTTTTGTTCCTCATGGTTTGCATATTTTTCCACAAACCCTAACGGCTAGGCTAGGATAGCAACCTTAGGTTTTGTTGGACTTATGATTGCCAAAAATAAGCCTTGCAAAGTTTAGAAGAACCCTGGTGAGCTGCAAAAATCCTTCAATGAGCTGCAGAAACCCTAGAGGCCGAAATTCTGCAGAAACCCTAGAAACCATAGGGGCCAAAAATCAAAACTTCTCCAATTTTGAATCTGAGAGTTGTTGGAGGTGCTCTGTAGGAGGTTGTACACTCCTATGTAAAAATTAGCCCCAACTTTTAAGTGGAAGGTGCAAAAATTGGCAAGAGGAGGGCATTTTTGCAGTTGCAACAAGAAGCTGACGACTGGCTTTTCAATGGCTTGTGCAATGGCTCTTCAGGAACTCTGCTCTGATACCATGTTGAATTTTAATGCTTAGCTCATGCACATGTGGTTTATTTCAATTTAGCATGCACTTGAACCATAAACAATGCAACAATACCATACACAAGTGTTGCAATAACCAATATCACAAGAAGAATAACCATGCACAAGAACACAAGAGTTTATCCTAGGAAAACCCTTCTCAATCAAGGGAAAAACCCAACAATACTTTGCTATATTCTCAAGAGAAGATCCCCCACACCATAAACCTTAGCACACAAGAGGGTGCTTACAAAACCTAGAAACTTGCACCTAAGATAAGTGCGCACTTCAGTCGTACAACTCCAGTTGAGAGAATGTTACAAGTGTGTGAGTGAGTTAGATCCAAAATGGGGATCTACTCCTATTTATACAAGACCTAGCACATCAAGAGGATGTGTCTATTGGCACAATAGGGCCAACCTCTTCAACTTAATAATCTAATTAATCATTACACAATATTAATTATCTCTTACATGGTGGGGCCGACTTGTACCCTTTACAACACAAATTAGGGTTAAAACAAATCTTACTCTCACACAATATAGCAAGGATCTCTCTCATCCTCTATTGCTCGGACACTAGGGACACGTCCACCTATTCTCACCCACAAGGACACCACTCTCAACAGATTAACTCAACTGAGTCCACAGGAGTACCATCTGGAGAGCCATCTCAAGCTGACTCAACTAAGTCCATAGGAGTACAAGGCAGGAGACCATTTCACGTCATCTCAACTCAGTCCAGAGGAGTAGACAAGAGACCACACGCCATCACAACTCAGTCCAGAGTCTAACGCACACCCATCACATGGGCACACCCAACACATGGGCTCTCTCACATATCGTCTCAACTCACTCCAGAGGAGAACGACTTGGATAATGTCACATGACACTGCAATCATCAACAATTTGGTGACTACATTGATATGAAAATGAGGTATGATGGTGATGTGTTTTTCAAAATTTCTCATCGGTTTTTTTATTTTCAAGACTTGAGGTGAAGAAACATGGCATCACTCCTAGAAGAGTTGGATGCCAAAGGATTTTCTCTATTAGATTTCTCAAGTATCCTGAGATATTTGAATGAGTTCCCTGATCTAGCTTGGGATGAGCACATTGTGAAGTTCCATGTACACACTGATTGAACTATACTACATGTTGCATCATTCATTGAATTAACTTCAAAATTCAATGTTATCCATGAGGATACCACAATGAAAATGTTTGTGCTCATCTTGGAAGATTATGTAGAAATATGGTTGGAAAATCTTGGTAGAAAGGAATATTTTCATTTGCGGGTTTAATCGAAGCAATTTGCAAGTGTTGGGATCCTAGTTATGAAGAAGAAGAACAGGTTGAATATTTGGTGTATGCTTGTCAATATAGAGAAGGTGAGATATGTTATCTAATATTCACATATAATAACCACCTCTCAAATGTTCTCTCAATGGTTGAAATCAATAACAAATATGAGACATTAATGTCTTTCGTTAAGTATATCAAAGAAAAATATAGTGAGCTAGACCAATAGAAGCTTAATGGAGATGAGTTTCATGAGGATTGCTTGGATGACTATCTTTCTCTTTCATCACATGAACCACTCGTACATGATATTTCAGATCGAGATGAGTAGTATGATTAAGTTCTTGAAGACCCTACTGCAACACCTCATGAAGATTTTGATGGTGAAGATTCCATTGAAAACTATGCATTCCATCTTGTTCCAAAAGAAGCACCTTGTAATGATAATGTACACTTACATGAGGACATTCTAGTGACCATAATGGATTTTGAGAAAGACAAGGGTTTGGTAAGTTATGGTGAATTTCCTTTTCAAATGTATGAACATGATGAAATTTTTGAAGAGTTGAAAGGGATAGATCTTGTAGAGAAACCCTTGGGGGATAAGGGAATTGTAGGTTTGTTCATGGAGACACCATCTATGACACGGATAATGAGAGATTGATGGGGGGGAATATGAATTTTCACTTTCCATTTTCAATCAGCATTATGAGACATTTCATGGTGCATGAAGAGAACATTGTAGATCTTATTTCCTTTGATCTTTTACATCCAAGAGATGTTGAGGTATATGATGCATTTTCTATTGTTGATCAACATTTGTGTGTCCTCATCAATGGCACATATTTCTTGCAACACAAGGAACATTATCATCACATTACAAATGTAGAAGTTTTTTAGCCATTCATATCTTCAACTCGTACCCTTTATATGTACAAAAAATTAGCAAGGGGACGAAATTAATGGCTGCAATGTGTTTGGGACAATATCATGCGTGATCTTTGATGCATTGCAATGTTTTTCAGCCTTCCAAATGAGGGCATCAAACCCTAAATCATGATCTTGTGTTTTTCCAATTCTAATTTTTCATAGCATGCATCATGTGGAGAACTGATAGAGGGCAACAATTTTTTTGCAGGTTTATCCTGGAGCCACCTTTTACATCCTTGTTGCTTGAGGCTATGCCAAGTGATTTATATGGTGGAAAAGGGGGGAGATTTTTGGAGCATGTATATCAACCTTTGGAGAGGTATATGGTAGTCCATGGAGGTGATTCATGGCTTGATGATGGGTCACCCTATTTAGATGCCAAAGGCAATGACTATATAAGCCCTATCCAATATTGGATAGAGTAAGCATGTAACGACACACACCAACCTTGGTGTGGTCTTGGTGTTTTATTTCATCTTCGGGAGCTCACCTAAACTTTCAGCTACAAAGTGACAAAAATTCTAGCCTATGCTTGCAAGATGTTTAAAGTAGCCTTGTTTTAGTTTGTTACCAAACATAAGGGGTGATCTCATGTAGTTGTTGAGATGATACAATGGATGAATTGGCTCTTAGATTTCACTTAGCATTTGTATTTTTGTATTGTAGAGTAGGGTGGGAATAATAAGTTTGATTGTTCACAAGCAGTAGGTTTCATTTATGTTCTCTTTGGCATTTTGGACTCATGTATTATTTGAAGTGCCCTATGAGAATGAATAGTTAGATGAACATTCTCAAGTATTTTATAATAAATTGGGATTTAAGACATTTTTTATTATGTGGCAAGGATGTGAAGTTTTTGATCCATCTCATCATGAACAACTAGCCCTTTGATTTACTTTGTAGGTATATATTCAATATAGATTTTGGAGTTCTCTTGCACCCCACAGAGGACTACAATGTCCATGTGGATCAAATTGTTAACCCCTAAAAATATAGGATTATTTCACATTTTCATGGACTTACCTCTCACTAGTAGTTACAGGTTGTTGGGTGAAACTTGGATGTTATACACCTTGGTCTATCTTTCCCAAACACCACTCATCATCTGAGGCAAAGACAAAGGTGTGGAGGAGTATACATGGTGTTGGCATGTTTTTAGACAGAGGCAGAGTATGCATGTTTGTCATTGATGGCGAAGATCGGCACGATCAGATGGTGAAGATCAGCACGATCAGTAGCGTAGCGATAATGGCAAGATCAACAATGTAAGATCAGAAGGAAGAAAACAGTCAAAGCATGACAAAGGTTTCGTTTCGGAGTTTCGAAGATCGAGAAATCCAAAGGAAAGAGGTTCAAACTCGCGATATGCGAAATCGCGATAACAACCCTGACCGTTGGAGTCATAGGACACATGGCAAGCGATTGGAATTTCGTTGACTTGCACATTGGAGGAGTCAACGGAGCATGGTGTGAGAACTCGTGATATGCGAGATCATGAAAAGATATAGACCATCGAATCATCGAGATTGTGGACCGTTGATCAGGCATGACGAAGGCCCGTGAAGTGGTGAAATCACGATAATAGCTAGACCGTTGGTTCCATAGGACACATGGCGACAGATCATTGTTTCGCTGACTGGAAAGTCAAAGGAGCGAAGTACTCGTTTGATTGGTGAGTGGTCATATCTCGTGGTCACATTATCGAGAGCTGGAGAGCAGAGCTAGAGATGCCAAGCTCCATCTCGTAGTTTTGGCGATCGCAACTTGGAGCATCGAGACCCTTCATCACAGGAATCACAATATGCGAGATCGCAATGAGATCTGGACCATCGGATCATTGGAGATCTCAACCGTTGATCAAGCTCAATAAAGTTTATAAGCTCACAAAATACGAAGTGCCTTTTGGCGCAGCCTGTGGTCACCGTCGGTGGTCACGTGAGAGGAAGAAGCTAGCGGTGCTAAAGCTCCATCTCGGAGTCTCGGCGATCGCGACTTGGAGTGTCGAGACCCTTCATCACAGGAATTGAGATATGAGAGATCGTGATGAGATATGGATCGTTGGATCATTGGATATCTCGATCGTTGATCAGGCTCGATGAAGTTCATAAGTTCACGAAATACGAAGCGCCTTTTGGCGCAGCCTGTGGTCACCGTCAATGGTCACATGAGGGGAAGAAGCTAGCGGTGCTAAGCTCCATCTCGGAGTCTCGAAAATCGTGACTTGGAGTGTCGAGACCCTTCATCACAGGAATCGCGATATGCGAGATCGCGATGAGATCTTGACCATCGAATCATTGGAGATCTTGACCGTTGATCAGGCTCGATGAAGTTTATAAGTTTGCAAAATATGAAGAGCCTTTTGGCACAGCCTGTGGTCACTGTCGGTGGTCACGTGAGGGGAAGAAGCTAGTGGTGATAAGCTCCATCTCGGAGTCTCAGAGATCACGACTTGGAGTGTCGAGACCCTTCATCTTAGGAATGTTGAGATGCAAAATCACGAAATTCAAATTTTGTTTAGCGCTCAGTCACAGCTAGTGGGCATATGAGATAAATGTGAAATCCTGCGGATTTAATCCAACGGTGCGAGTTAATTGGAAACTTGATCGAAGGGTTACTGTTTCACCTCACAGGTAATCGATCAGTTACGATTCAGTTAGCAAAATTGAATCATGATTCTTGGATGGTTGGCGATTCATTTGATGATGTGTTTTCTTGGAGATTCGAGGGGTAACTGAAGGGGTCATAGTGTATGAAAGAAACACGCAGTGACTGTGCATGGTTGGTCATTCTGAATGAAAAATGAGTTGAACTGTAAGAAAGGGAAAATTACAGTATGCGCAGTGTGAGATAAAAATCAGAGATGAATAATAGATGAGGAATAGACAGAAGTAAGAGCAAAATTGCAGAACAGCTTGAAGCAGAGCAGAATTGTAGAACAGACAGAGGAAGAGAAGAATTGCAGAACAGTTAGAAGCAGACCAGATTTACAGAACAGAGAAGAAGCGGTAAGAATCGATTTATCTGTGTTGTTAGTTATTCAATCATTTATTTATAAATAGGGAGTAGGGTGGTGCTAGGGAGGACTATGGTCCTCTGATATTCGAGTTAGTGCTTTAATATTGGGAGTTGTAGCTTCCATCTAGTTGTGGCTAGAAAACAGGGTGGTAGGGTGGTGCTCGGAAAAACACAGAGTTTTCTGTATACAAGTTGGTGCTTGTATAAATCCAGTTGGTGCTGGAATATTTTAGGGAGTTGGTGCTTCCTTCTAGTGGGTGCTAGAGAAACCAGAGAGTTGGTGCTCTCAACAAGTTGGAGCTTGTAAAACAGAGTTAGTAGCCTCACTTTGAGTTGGTTCTCAAACATAGATGATGTACAGAATTTAAAAGACTGTCTATCATTTCGAAGAAGAAGAGGTTTTCTCCCTTTATGGGTTTCCTCGTGAAAATCTGTCTCTGTGTATATCTTATGTGTGACTGATGCTCATTATTTATGTTTTCCATATGTTGTATAATATTTATGATCAGTTGAAGAAAGATTACGAATGGTTTAACAGACTTAAAATTGTTTAAGCACAATAACAACTGATTCACCCCCCCCCCTCTCAGTTGTCTTAGTAATTTCAACAATTGGTATCAGAGCTGGTTCCTTTTATTTAAAGGTAGATCTATAAGCTTAAACATGACAAGTCATGAAGAGACTTCAGCCAGTAAGCCTCCTCTGTTTGATGGAACAATTTTTTCCTTTTGGAAGGTTAGAATGAGAACATACCTAATGGTCTTAGGTGATGATGTTTGGGATGTAGTAGAGACTAGATATACAAAGCCTGTTGTGTTGGCTTCCAACGATGATAAGTTAGAATTTAGCGTTAATGCTAAGGGAATGAATTCTATCTTGAATGGAAATGCAGAAGCCAAGTTTGTAAAGGTGATGCATCTTCAAACTGCCAAAGAAATGTGGGATAAACTTATTAGCAGCTATGAAGGAAATGAGAAAGTAAAAGATGTCAAACTTCAAACATTTAGGTTGAAGTTTGAACAACTAAAGATGAATGAAGATAAAACAATTAGCAAGTATTTTTTAAGAGTTGAAGAACTTTTGAATGCCATGAAGGGTCTTGGTGAGAAGATTGAAGAATCACTTTTAGTTCAGAAGATTTTAAGATCTTTGCTTGATAAATTTAATCCAAAAGTCTCTGCAATAGAAGAACTAAATGATCTTAAAACTCTGTCCATTGATCAACTCCTAGGAACTTTGACTGCATATGAAATGACAATCAACAAAGATAAATCCATTACTAGAGAAGCATCTTTTAAAGCAGACAATAATATCTATTCAGATTTAGATGATATTGAGGCAAAATTTGTGAGAAGGTTAAAGAAAGGATCAGGAAAATATCAAGGCAAGCTTCCCTTCAAATGTTTTAACTGTGGTAAAATAGGTCATTTTGCATCTAAGTGTCCCCACCAGAAAAAGGACCAGAACTCTGATGATGAAAAGAAGTACAAATTCAAGAAATATAGTAAAAAAAAAGTTTGTGTGCAAACAATGACAATTCCTCAGAAGACATAGATAGTGATTCATCATGTGAAAACAAAGTGAATGATTTTATACTTATGGCTATGGGAGATTTTGATGATGAACACACAAGAGGTGAAATGGATGATGAAGAAGTTGTGGTGGATATGGAAGGTGAATTAATCAGTGCTTTGGAAGAAATTGACAGACTCAGATGTAAGAAGAGAAAACAAAAATAGTTGTTGAAGCAGTTTAAA
>ML800789.1:266455-289264 GCA_009831015.1 Picea engelmannii
TTTATTTATACAAGTTCTGGCATGTGTGAAGTGTCTCTTCACTGGCAGGGCCGACTTCTCAATCTGGGTGGGTAAACCCACCTTTATTATATTTTTGGGTCTCTTAATTAACTATTGGGGCCGACTTCTTATTCTGCCTATTACAATTATCTTTTGACCAATCCACAAAAGGGGATTTGGTCCTATTACAATATTCGACATGATCAATCCACAATGGGGA
Source organism: Picea engelmannii (assembly GCA_009831015.1). Classification (NCBI taxonomy): domain Eukaryota; kingdom Viridiplantae; phylum Streptophyta; class Pinopsida; order Pinales; family Pinaceae; genus Picea; species Picea engelmannii. Next base: position 266,676 of record ML800789.1, read on the forward strand.
TTGATCCTATGAATAAAATATCAATAATAATAAGAATACTCTTTGTAGTTACATTATTTCAACACTCCCCCTTAACAAGAAGGGTATTCTTCAGCAGCATCATGCGAGAGAGAGAGGATAGCATCATCATCAACATCAGGTGGGAGGACAACATCATCAATATCATCTTGGTTGGCGTATCTATAAATCATCAGAATTTTTCTTCATCGACAGCATCGTCATTCTCGAAAGAATGCCATCATCCTCTGCATCAATATGTATCAGTATAAAAAATGATACCTCATCACAGCACTAGACTGGCCCATCACAGTACTAGACTGGCTCTATGTCACAGCTGTTAAGCTGGTAGCTCAGTGCAAGTCACATCTTGCATTACGTCTAACAACTAGGTCAGAAGCAAGTTATACATCATCTTGCTTTACGTCTAACAACTGGGTCAGAAGCAAGGAACACATCATCTTGCTTTACGTCTAACAACTGGGTCAGAAGCAAGGAACACATCATCTTGCTTTACGTCTAACAACTAGGTCAGAAGCAAGGAACACATCATATTGCTTTACGTCTAACAACTAGGTCAGAAGCAAGGAACACATCATCATCTTGCTTTACGTCTAACAGCGCGGTCAGAAGCAAGGAATCATCTTGTTTTACGTCTAACAACAAGGTCAGAAGCAACGAACACACGCATCATCTTGCTTTACATCTAACAGCGAGGTCAGAAGCAAGGAATCATCTTGCTTTACGTCTAACAACGAGGTCAGAAGCAAGGAACACACATATCATCTTGCTTTACGTCTAACAGCGAGGTCAGAAGAAAGGAATCATCTTGCTTTACGTCTAACAGCGGGGTCAGAAGCAAGGAACACACACATCATCTTGCTTTACATCTAACAGTGAGGTCAGAAGCAAGGAATCATCTTGCTTTACGTCTAACAGCGAGGTCAGAAGCAAGGAATCATATTGCTTTACGTCTAACAGTGAGGTCAGGAGCAAGGAACACACACATCATCTTGCTTTACGTCTAACAACGAGGTCAAAAGCAAGGAATCATCTTTCTTTACGTTTAACAGCGAGGTCAGAAGTAAGGAATCATCTTGCTTTACATCTAACAGTGAGGTCAGAAGCAAAGAATCATCTATACTCCCCCTTTCAGGGAGGGTCCTTTCGGACTATACCAAGCTTATCTCGAAAGTGTTCAAACTTTACACGAGATAGAGGTTTGGTCAACACATCAGCAACCTGTTCATTCGTGCTAACATACAGGAGCTTCAAGGCTCCTCTGCACCATGTCACGGATGTAATGATAGCGAATCTCTATGTGCTTTGACCTGTCATGGAATACAGGATTCTCTGTCATCTTTATGCAGCTTTGGTTGTCACATAAGATCATGGTTGCTTCCATCTCTTGGTCAAATAGATCGGTCATCACCTTTCGAAGCCATATAGCTTCGCAACTAGCAGAACATGCGGCAATGTACTATGCTTCCGCTGTGTTGAGAGCAATACTGGATTGCTTCCTACTCTGCCACGAGATCATGGCTGATCCCAAACTGAAACAACATCCGAAAGTTCTTTTTTCTGTCAGCAACGCTTCCTGCCCAATTTGAATCAGTGTATCCACTCAATGTGAAATCATGATCTCCATCATAGCTGAGACCATAATCTATTGTACCTTTAAGGTACCTCGTCACATGTTTTGCAGCCACTAAGTGAACACGTCTGGGTTCTACCAGAAACTGACTCAAGGTGCTCACAGCAAAACAAATGTCTGGTCTGGTGTTCTTCGGATACATCAGGGATCCAATAATCTGTCTATACAGTGTGGCATCAATCAATTCTGACGGCGTATCAACCAGCAACTTCATCTTCGCTTCCATGGGTGTATTCATGGACTTGCATTCCAGCATGTCGAATCTATTTAAGATTTCGACCGTGTACTTCCCTTGGTTAAGGAATATCCTCTCAGGACTCTGTCATACCTCAAGACCTAAGAAATAATGTATTAGGCCAAGGTCTTTCATTTCAAATTCCAAGGCAAGTCTCTTTTTACATTCAACGATGAGATTTTCTTCCCCAGTTAAAAATAAGTCATCCAAATACAGCAATAGTATTACTGGCTCATCGTTCATAATTTTGAAGTAGAGATTTGAATCAGCTTTACTCTTGGTAAAGCCCAAGCTTGTCAAGAAACTGTCTATACGACCATACCAAGCTCTAGGAGCTTGCTTCAGTCCGTATAAGACTTTATTCAATCTGTAGACATGAGACTTCTTGTCTTCAACCTCAAATCCTTGAGGTTGTTCTATATACACTTCCTCTTCAATGACACCATTTAGGAAAGTTGTCTTCACGTTCATCTGGTGCAGCTTCCACTTCATCTTAGCTGCAAGAGCTATGATGGTCCTAATCAAAGTGTATCTGGCCACAAGAACGAATGCCTCTTCATAGTCAATGCCTTCCTTCTGGGAAAATCCACGAGCAACAAATCTTGCTTTATACTTCTCAATACTTCCATCAGCAGCATGTTTTATTTTGAAGAGCCATATGGAGGATACCACATCTTTATTCTTCGGTCTGGGAACTATTTCCCATACTTCGTTCTTCATTATGGATTGGTATTCTTCTGTCATGGCATCTGCCCCTTCTTTCCTTTGAATGGATTCTTCAAAATAGGTAGGCTCCTCTTCTAGGAGGTCACACATCAAATCTGTATAACTGGAGAATGGCTTTGGTCTTTTCACCTGTCTCGTGGTTCCTTAGGGAACACCGTACTTCTCTCCATCTTGAATAAGCTCTCTAGCCTAGGCTAGCTTTATTTTATGAAGGATCGTCATCTGAGGAGGTTCTTGTACTTCTACTATATCTTGGTCTTCTAGAATTTCCTCATCAGGGGAAGTTACGACTTCCCTCTTTGGTTCTGCAGCTCTGGGAACCTCCCTCATTGTAGTATGGGGGGTTACGGGTTCTTCTTCATATACCTCTTCAAGCTGGCATATTTTAGATTTCTTGAGCGTTGCATCTTTATCAAAGGTCACATCCCTATTGATCTCAATGTGATGTTGACCTGGTATATAGATCCTGAAGGCCTTGGAAACCTCACAGTATCCCAAAAATATTCCCTTCTTTCCTGAAGGGTCCAACTTGTTTCTCTTTTCTTTTGGCTTACCTCTGGCTTCTTTCCGGTGAACATCTCTTCCGGTGTCTTCAGCCCAAGTGCACTATGGGGCAATCGGTTCTGCACATAAACAACTGCCATTGTTGCTTTTGCCCATAAGCACATAGGAAGATCTTGATCTTCACAGCTTCCATCATGGTTCTGTTCTTCCGTTCAGCTACACCATTTTGTTGGGGATTATAGGGAGTAGTGAGTTCCCTCTAGATCCCAACATCTTTGCAGAAGATCACAAACTCTTTTGAGGTTTATTCTCCTCCATTATCTGACCCGAGTATCTTAATCTTCTTTCAAAAGGGTTCTCTATCAAGGCTTTGAATTCCTTGAACTTACTGAACACTTCATCTTTAGTCTTTAAGAAATATATCTAGGTCTTTATGAGAATAGTCATCAATGAATGATACATAGTTATACATACCCGCTAATGGAGGATGATGGCATTGGGCCACACACGTCTGAATGAATGAGTTCCAGTACTCCTTCTGCTTTGATGTCCCTCTTTGGAAAAGGGTTCTTGATATTCTTCCCTTGCGCACATCCATTGCATATGCCTTCCTGATCACCCTTGAGTTTTGGTAAACCTGTGATAGCTTTGCATATGTATGGTAGCGCCTTGTAGTTGATGTGGGCCAATATTATATGCCAAAGTTCTTCAATGGCATGGGTCATGGCAGCTTTTGAGTGACCCTTTAGCTCATGCAAGTCACCTTCTTCTCTTCCAATGATGATTGCTTCATTTATGATCTCTTCTTTAGCACGTTGCCTTCTGCAACCTTCGCTATAGCTTCCTTATGTGACCTGGAGCAAGGTTAACAAAACAACAAGCAAGAATAATATCCTTCTGATAATATAAAGCAATAGCACGAACAATCATCACAGTAGCTCCTTTAGAGCTATCACTTATAATTTATCTGAAGCAAAGATTAAAGGTAAGGAATACAATATGAAATGAGGTCAACACTCTCATAGTGTTGTGACCAAGCATTCTTCCATGGCAACCTGGAACTAACACACACGGTTTCTCCTAGAGGAGGTGTTAGTTGTATCAAAGCATTTACCTCTATATGCTCACATGCTATCAGGTATAATACTTTACAAAGATTGCTATCTCAACTATAGTCATCAACTTGCCATGTGTACCTTTGAATCTTATCAACTTGATTTAATCAAACCTGGAGCCTTGTCTTCAGGAATTAGTGCTTGCTTTTCTTCCAAGTCTCCTTCACTCAAGATGACAAGTGCTTTCTTCAACCTATTTGTTGTACTAAGACAATACGCTATCTTGACAGAGGTTTAGGTTAGAGGATAAGCTATATGATCAACTTTCAATCCTTCTAATAATTTGATCATAGCTTTAACATGCAACACCGATTAAAATAATGTCATGAAAAATAGATGCATATCAGAATAATCACACCTGGGTTGCATCATTCCTCTGAATGTGTTCGATCTTGAGATCCTTCTGGATCTATGGCAAGAGATCCCTTCTCCTACAAATACTCTTTAGGGTTTAACCATTAAACATATGTGAGTACATACCTCTGATGGCATTTGCAGGTAGTGGCTCCATCTGGTAGTAGAGGTAATCATTACCAACTCTTAAGAAAACTTCAAGGGTGATAGCAATTGGTTCTACGGCTGCAGCTGCAACTGGTTCTGAGACTGCAACTGCAACTGCAACTTAGGGTTTTATGAGAAAACCCTCATTTTTCAAACTTTGAATTTTGAAAATCTAATCCAAGGGATAGATGCACTGAGTTGAGGCGAGTTAGCTGGTGCAGTCAGAATTTTGAAAATCCAACTTTTACTCCTTCAAATCTTATCTGTGGATTTCTGGACTGGTGCTTCTGGTACCTCCAGTACTCTGGTACTTCGGGTACTTCTGGTACTAGTTTTCTGGTACTTTTGGTACTTTGTGAAACTAGGGTTTCACTTTCCGAGAGATCCATCCACTGAAAAGGTGCGTTGATGATGCCAAATTGATCCTTAGCGGAGGGTGCAACTTTCTAGATAGTTTTAGGGATGAAAAGCTTCACTTTTGAAAAACCCTAATTTGCAGGTACTGCAACAGTGACGTTTTTCTCTTGCGAAAGGTGCTTCCTTCAGCTTGGCTATGATACCATGTTAATGTTTATGCCATTATTATAGTTCTTTTCATTTCAATAGATAATAGAAACATAAGAACAAGATCACTGAGAAATACACATTCACAAGAGACACATTATTTATCCTGGGAAACCCTCTAGGGGAAGAAAACCCAGCAAAACTTCCTTAATATAGATAGCCAATACAATGCCAAGAGATCTCTATGCTAAAACAGAAAGTCCTCTCCAAGATATGTGCCACTCTCTCTCTCCTTTGCCGGTAACAGATCAGAACTTGTCTCTCAAACTGAGCAAGTGAGTTGTGTTCAAATGAGGCACTAGCCTCCTTTATTTATACAAGTTCTGGCACGTGTAAAGTGTCTCTTCACTGGCAGGGCCGACTTCTCAATCTAGGTGGGTAAACCCACCTTTATTATATTTCTGGGTCTCTTAATTAAATATTGGGGCTGACTTCTTATTCTGCCTATTACAATTGTCTTTTGACCAATCCGCAAAAGGGGATTTGGTCCTATTACAATATTCGACATGATCAATCCACAATGGGGATTGATCCTATGAATAAAATATCAATAATAATAAGAATACTTTTTGCAGTTACATTATTTCAACAGAAAGAGACCCTTGTATGCAGATGAAAGAAGATTTTGTATGGACTCAAACAACTTGGTGCAAAGCTTCTCATGCACAGCAGAAGCATGCTGAAAATATTCTATGATAAAAGTCAGAATGGTTACTCAAAAGTCCAGGATGATGGATTGCTAATCCATGACAAACTCTCGTGATGAAAGAAGAAGTGCCACGTGGATATGTTCCAGTTTGAGCCTTGCCACGATGTTATGAGCTAGCAAAAAACAAACGAGTTGAATTCAACTATGATATACTGTAATGATATGCGCTATATGAAGCCTTCAGAGAAAACCAGTGTTCCAGAAAGACCAAAGTACATTGAGATCAAGCATTACATTCTCCGCGATGAAGTCCAGAAAAGAGAAAGTGGTTCTCCAATATATATCTACACATATGAGCAGATAAGCAGACATGTTTGGTAAAGCCTCTGTCCAAGATGAAAGAGTTTGCGTACTCAAGCTGGAGTTCGTGGAGACGACTTCCTTATTGAAAAAGGAAGAGATGACTCCCAGGTTGGGAGGGAGCACTAATGTGTTATTGACTTATGGACAGTTGTTTTTCAGTTTGAAAAATGGTCCAGGATGAGCAGTTCCTTTCCAGTTCGGAAAGTGGTTTGAGATTTCTGACGGATAGATATTTTCCAGTTCGGAAAATGGTCCAGATTGAACGGTCATTTTCGTAAGGAAAATGATTTGATGGATTGTTGATGTACCATAGACAATGATTCCCCTTGTGGTCAACATTGGGAATGGTCTGGGACAGTCTCTCTTCTTGACGGTCACTCTCAGTAGTAGTCAAGAAGACTGGTCTGCCTAGCCGGACAGTCATTCTTTCGAAGTTCAAATTTGTGAGCAGTTTCGAAGAATGGTCTGTTTTGGAGGTTGGTGCAGGACAGTCATTTCCTTAAGAAATGGTCCGGAAAGTCATTCCCTAGGGCAGATTCATTCTCTCCAGGTTTCACTTTGTTTAGTGTCGGAGGAATGGCCCAGATAGGTGAATGGTCCAGGTTCAGCAATCAGGGACAGGCATTCCCTAGGGCAGACTCATTCTCTCCAGGTTGCACTTTGTTTAGTGCCGGAGGAATGGCCCAGATAGGTGAATGCTCCAGGCTCAGAAATCGAGACAGTTATTCTTCCTTGCTTGAGAAGAATAGTCCAGATAGCTCATCATTGATGTTTGACCTTCTAAGGGCAGATGCTCTTCCAGATCTCACAGATCTGAGTGGAAGAATGACCCAGGTGATTCAGTTTATATCATAACAATGTTTTTTGTGCAGGTTGATATCGGATAATATGATTGTTACGGAGATTGTATGTCTCTGGACAGTAGATGTATACTACTGTGGTGGATGTGTTCCACTAATTGTGACTATGTGTCACTGATCAAGTATCTGTGTGTTACTTGGTGTGGTAGTGTACCACTGGATTGTAGCTGTATACTACTATGGATAGACACAATTGTGTTCTATTGAATGACATGGTTATGATTGCCTTGAAGACTATCAATAGTGTTGGAAATGATTATCAGCTAGATGGATGATCAATGGACAGAGTTTCCCCAGACGAAAGATGGTCCAGGACATTTATTCTTCTAGGACATATGTCTGGATTAGAAGAATGGTTCTTGTGTCACTCTATGGAGTGAGTGACTTATCTAGCATCATGTCTGATTACTCAGATGGAGTATGGTTTCGAGAGATGATGCAGTTGATGACACTGATAGTGATGGTGGTGCTCATGATCTAATCATGAGATAATCTATACAACTATGTTGATGCTACCGGGTGAATGGTATGTTTGTGCTCAAGACCATTACCTTCAATACTTCCCTAGCTAGGAGGGAGTGTTGATATTATGGTAGCTGCGAGAGGTATTTACCTCCACATGTAAACTTGACGAGAATAAAATATTCAGGGAAGCAAGAAGAAACCCTAATTAGTTGGCTAATAACCCTAAAAGACAAGTCAGCTCAAGAGGATAATTTGTATTAGGTTATTAGCCTCCAAGAGAAGAAGTTGGCTAAAGGAAATATTATATACTAAGTAAATAGGCACCCAGAATGAGAATTCGGCCCAGGCAGTTTGTCAGTTTTAGTATAAATCCAGGAGGCCAGTCTTCATTTTGGCAGGCATTCTCAGAACTGCAGTAGCACACTTGTGTGCACTACAGTTGGGCAGTTTTGTGCGCAAGTTCTGGAGAAGTTGTTGCCGCCAGTGTATAGTATCGGTCTTCTCTGGGTTTGGACTTTTTGATCAGCGCTTGTTAGTCTTGCTTGGTGCGCTACCCTTGGAGGAATATGTGCCACCTTTGTTTGGCTATCTAGCCTAGGGTTTGCTTCCAGAATGATTCTCTGTCAAGGTTAAGGTGCTCAGGGGTGGCTTCAGCCTATGGTTGGGTGACAATAGTGATATTGTCTATGGTTAAATGAGCACATCCATTATATTCTAACATAGGTTTCTTTGCCCATTGGATTTTGTGTCAGCATTTTCACAGATTTAGATACACCCCCATAACATCCTCCTCATGCTCAAAGGGGTCTTGTTTGTGTTCCATGTTAACTTCTTCATAGGTATTGTTATCCCCCACTTTTAGGGATAACTAGGAGATTATGTCTAACGGCTACCCCCTACCTCAGCATGTTCTGCGCGACCTCCCGGTCTAAGGATCGTTCAATTTCCCCTTGAGCCGAAGCATCTCCTTCGTTTCCCTGCTGGAATCTCAAATATTCGATCCACGGATCCTTTAACTTCCTCACGGTCTCTGAACACGACCATTTCTTTTTCCTCCACAAGAATACAAATTCGGATTTCAGGACTTCTTGTGTCCTGATGTCGAGAGTCCTTGACTCTTCAATCTCCCGATCTCCGAAATGTCGATTTGGCGAAATTAGCTTTAACTTTAGTTAGCCCCCTGGGCTATACCCTTGGTTCACATGACCTCCCCTTATATGACCGCAGTCCCTTTCGGGGTTTCTTGATGCAAAGCGCCCGTCTTCCCGTCCTCTGGACTCCCAAAAAGCAGATATGCGAAAGGCTGAAATTTCCTGTTTCCCGGCTTCCTTCTTCTCCAAGGATTTCTTTTTCAGCGCTTCCCGTTTTGGGCTTTCCCGATGCAAGGTCTCCTCTTCCTATGCTCTCTCGCACTTCCGGTATCCGAAATGCCGAAGTGACGATATGGCCCTTTTCACACCTGGTCGATATCAACGGCTGTGATCCACTCCCAGATCAACGACCCTGATATTTTCGAGATTTTCCTCCCTAAGAGCTCGGATCTCTCGTCCTCAGGATTCCTGAAATCCCAATATCCGGTATGCCGAAATTTGGCTTTTGCCCTCGTGACCCGGCAATGCTCCTCCTCCACCTTGGGGAATTTGCGTTTCGGAATTTCGTGAATCTTGGCACAACAGACCCTTGTTGTCCTCTGGTACTCCCGGTACCCGAAATACCGAAGTAACCACCTGGTTGCCACGTGTCCTCTCCGCTCCTTTAGAGTTTCGGGGTTTCAGGGTTCGGAGTTTCGCGACCCCTTTGACACTTCTTCTATGTTCTCTCGAATCCCCAGTATCTGAAATCCCGGTGGACTCCCAGATCTCCTCCATGTGTCCTCCACTGATGGACGGTCCAGATCGTTTCGGGACTTCGCCAGTTGCGAAGTCGAAAGACTCCTTTCGTGCCCTACTTTCCAATGTCTGAATCCCCAAAATGAGGATCTCACGACACCTGTCCTCCGCAGATGGACAGCTATGATCTTCTTCCTTTTTTCGGGACTTTCACTGTGAAGTGCCCTGATATCTCATCATCAGGACCTCCGAAATCCCGAAGTATGAAACCCCGATACATTCACTATTTCGGGACTTTTCCCCTCTGCTTACAGGGGTTTAAACCTCGTGTAGCTTTCCACAGATCCAACAACTATCAGCTGTCTGAGTGAGATATGATGGTTCACGATCTCTCATGCTCTATGTGCTCTCCCGCTGCTCCCTAGACGTGGAAACTCTACGGTCCAAATCTCTTTTCGACCTGATCCGACGGCAGTTGTGCTCCCCCTCTGAGCATGCGCTTTCTTCTCTAACTTGGAAGAATTTCCAATTATCAAGGGCCTCGACCTTTGCTTCTCCTCTGCAAGATCTGCAACCCTTGGTCTCGCCTTGCGTACTCGAAGACTCTGTCCCTTCTGAGCTTTTGGGACTCTAAACTCTCCAAAGAGTTATTCTGCCTCTGCGATCTTTGCAGCTATGGCATGTGCATAAAAGCACTCTCCCTCCTAAGCTTTGTTCTCTTTGAATCCTCAAAGGGTTCTTCAACTTCTGCGCTCCTTGCAGAGTCTTTGCACCCACGAAGGTACTATCTCTTCTGAGATTTTCCTGTAGCTTCGACCTCTGAGGAATTAATCCTTTTTCCTTCTCTCTCAGACGGAGAATCTGATGCCCTCCTGGCACTCCTTTTCTCAAGAAAACTTCTTGCTGAGTCTGCAGGGTGTTCAGCAACCCTGTGAAAATCCTTCCTTGGACTCTTCTCTGTCTCTATGAACTCACAGCAGAGTTCCTCCTCAGCACTTTGTGCCTGTTCTCAATGCCCTCCTGGCAGAGCTCTAAAGAACCCTCAGTAGTTCTATCTTCCTCCTGAACTCAACAGAGTTCCGTTGTGCACTCTATGCACCTGCTCAATGCCCTCTTGGCAGAGCTCTACAGAATTCCTCAGATATTTTGTCTTCTACTATGTCCTCCTCTACACAGTCTCACCTCCAATATATTCAGCAACCTTGAGGTCTTCCTCTGAGTCAATGATTTCAGTTGGTGCACCCTCCCAACGCGTCTTTGTCCAAATTCCGCAGAATTGGAAATGCACTCTATGCACTGGCTCTCAGAACCCGCAGTGTTCTTTCATGCCCTCTTGGCATGAGACCACAAAGAACCCCAAACCTGAAATCAAAGAACCCACCAATAGCAGAACCTATATGTCCCTGCAAATGCACACCAACACACATTCACAGCACATAAAGAACACATAAAAGCATTCACACAACACAGAATGACATGCAGGAAAACTGTTGTTTGTATAAATGTAAAATGCCTCATTTACAAAGTGTTCTTGAGCTCATACTTTGACAGAGTCTCGACTCCTTCTCTCTGCTCTCTACTTCTATGCACACTCATGCACTCTCAAAAACTAACTCTAAATAGATACAAATATCTCTTTACATGAGGGGTCTCTTCGAGCTCTTCCCTCCAAAGCTACCTACCCTATTCAATTTACATTAACTTTACATTGAATGGGTTGTCTAGTCTAGATCGGAGCTAGATCTCAGCCTTACAACCATTAAGGCTATCTACATCTAAAGCCTGCGTATAGGCACGGCCTTTTGGCTCTAACAGCCTTACAAACATTAAATGTGCTTGATTCAAATTCAAAATTTGAATATGAGAGGGGTTGCACCTCTCTTCCTCATTGAATGCGCGCTGAGTGGACTGGCTAGTTGGCGTATGGCTGACTTGGGAGCGATGCTCCTACATCATACTCCTCAGCTGCAAAAATCATGATCTCTTGCTCATGAGCTTCCCATCTCGGCTGTTGAAATCCTCCTAGATCCCAAACAATTCTTTGGAGTTGTTCATCTGCTCCATTTCTCTGTCGTTGCTTTGCTGTTGTTGTTGTTGCTTTTCTACCCAGACTTTCCTTGCTGGCAGTCTCTGTTGATATCAACATCAGCCTTCTGATGTCTTCTACCACTTCGTCCAGCTGTTGCAATGGCTGGCTCTGTCCATGCAGTCTCCTCAACTGCATTTTCTTTCTGCAAATGGGCAGATCACCATGACCTCCCATGTTGTCTTTACCTTCCTTTGTGGCACCAAGTGGCCACTCTGCTGCAGACTCCTCACTGAACTGTTGTTCAGCTTCCTCTTCTGCTAGTTCTCCTACTGGATGAATTCCAGCTTCTTCCAGTTGCTCCTCAACCTAGAATTTCTCTTCATCATCTGCTGCATACCTCGATACTGCAGTCTCCATTGCCCGTTCAGCTCCCTGGCTGAAAGTTCTGAGCAATTCCTCGGAATGCTCCTCTTCAATTATCTGTCTGATTGTCTGTTCATGGCAGTCATTCACTGGCTCTAGATTGTTCAACCAATCCTCCAGCATCTCCAGCTCCATCTCCCATGGAGTGACCATCTTATCTCCATGTTCTTCTTCTGCTGTCAGCTTCAGTGCTACAACTGTCTCCTTTTCAGCTTCCTGGCTGAAACTTTCGAGCCATTCTTCCAAATGCTCCTTTCCCTCTGCTTGAGCAGCCTCTGATCTCTGCTCCAACTCTTTGACAGTCACAGCCAGCTTTATTTTTGTTGTTTTTGCTTCTACAACACACACGCTGGCCTCAACTTGGCTATATGGCAGGAATACCTTAATTCCTCCAATCGTTAGAAGATTCCTCTGATCTTTCCCTGTCAGCTGCATCTGCTAATCCAAATCCATTGAGCTCATCTACTCTGCCAGCTCCTCAGGCTGATTCAAACTCACCTCTGAGTTCACGAGACTCTCACATAGCCTCATTTATGTTCCCATGCCCACCTGGCAAATTGGGATTTTTTTGTTGTCCTCTTGACAGTTTATGAGACCCCGCAGCGATCTCGACTCATTGCCCTCCTGGCAATGTGAAATTCCCTGGCTGTCCTCATGACAGTCTGTGAGATCCCGCAATGATCTCATCTCATTGCCCTCCTAACAATTGGGAACTTTTGTTCTGCCCTCTTGGCAGTCCTTGAGATCATCCTGTGACCTCAGTTCATCCTCAGCAACACTGAGATTTCTCCCAGCCTTTGGTTCACATACCTGAACCATCTCCTCTTCTGGTTTATTGAGGTTTTCAGCATGCCTAAACCATCCCTTTAACAGCCTCTGTTGTCTTTTAGCCATCAACTCCTTCACTGGCCATTTTATCTTTGTCTTCTTCATGGGCCATTCATACACCCATCTTGACTTTGTGTCCTGTTGCATCTGCAATGCCAAAATTTCTATCCTCGCCCTGATTTCAGCATGTTCTTTATCCTTTGCAGCGTTTTCCTGCTGCTGGAGGTTCTTCTTCCCACCGTGAGAATGACCTTCAGTAGTCATTCTTCCCATTGTCTATCTTCCCTCCTGATAGATCTATTGTTTCTCAACAACCCTGAGTGCTTCCAGTCTTCTTCTACAGTCCTCCTCACTGTCTTCCTTGATTGTTGCATGTCTGCAAACAATCATCACAGAGTTCCTAGCACTCTGTCTTCTCCTTGCTTCACCTGAAATATACAAATGAAGTCCTGCTCTGATACCACAAATGACAGCTACCCCCTGCCTCAGCAGGTTCTGCGCGACCTCCCGGTCTAAGGATCGTTCAATTTCCCCTTGAGCCAAAGCAGCTCCTTCATTTCCCTGCTGGAATCTCAAATATTCGATCAACAGGTCCTTTAACTTCCTCACGGTCTCTGAACACGACCGTTTCTTTTTCCTCCACAAGAATACAAATTCGGATTTTGGGACTTCCTGTGTCCTGATGTCGAGAGTCCTTTGACTCTTCGATCTCCCAATCTCCAAAATGTCGATTTGCCGAAATTGGATTTAACTTCAGTTAGCCCCCTGGGCTATACCCTTGGTCCACATGACCTCCCCTTATATGACCGCAGTCCCTTTCCGGGTTTCTTGACGCAAAGCGCCCGTCTTCCTGTCCTCTGGACTCCCGAAAAGACGATATGCGAAAGGCCAAAATTTCCTGTTTCCCGACTTCCTTCTTCTCCAAGGATTTCTTTTTCGACTCTTCGCGTTTCGGGTTTTCCCGATGCAAGGTCTCCTCTTCCTCTGCTCTCTCGCACTTCCGGTATCCGAAATGCTGAAGTGACGATACGGCCCTTTTCACTCCTGGCCGAGATCAACGGCTGTGATCCACTCCCAGATCAACGACTCTGATCTTTTTGGGATATTCCTCCCTAAGAGCCTGGATCTCTCGTACTCACGATTCCCAAAATCCCAATATCTGGTATGCCGAAATCTAGCTTTTTCCCTAGTGACCCGACAATGCTCCTCCTCCGCCTTCGGGAATTCATGTTTCAGAATTTTGCGAATCCCGACGCAACAGACCCTCGTTGTCCTCTGGTACTCCCGGTACCCGAAATACTGAAGTAACCGCCTGGCTGCCACGCGTCCTCTCCGCTACTTTAATGTTTCGGGGTTTCGCGTTTCGGAGTTTCACGACCCCTGTGACACTTCTTCTATGTTCTCTCGAATCCCGGTGCACTCCCCGATATCCTCCACGTTTCCTCCACTGATGGACGGTCCAAATCGTTTCGGGACTTCGCCAATTGTGAAGTCAAAAGACTCCTTTCGTGCCCTACTTTCCAATGTCTGAATCCCCGAAATGAGGATCTCGCAACACCTGTCCTCCGCAGATGGACGGCTACGATCTTCTTCGTTGTTTTGGGACTTTCACTGTGAAGTGCCCCGATCTATCATCATCAGGACCTCTGAAATCTCGAAGTCCGAAATCCCAATATGTTCACTATTTCGGGACTTTTCTCCTCTGCTTACAGGGGTTTAAACCTCGTGCATCTTTCCACATATCTGACGATTATCGGTTGTCTGAGTGAGATCTGACGGTTCACGATCTCTCCTACTCTATGTGCTCTCTTGCTTCTCCCTGGACGTGGAAACTCTACGGTCCAGATCTCTTTTCGGCCTGATCTGAGGGCAGCTGTGCTCCCCCTCTGAGCATGCACTTTCTTCGAACTTGGAAGAATTTCCAATTATCAAGGGTCTCGACCTTTGCTTCTCCTTTGCGAGCTCTGCGACCCTTGGCCTCGCCTTGCATTCTCAAAGACGTTGTCCCTCCTGATCTTTCGGGACTCTAAACTCTCCAAAGAGTTCTTCTGCCTCTGCGATCTTTGCAACTATGGCCTGTGCATAAAAGCACTCTCCCTCATGAGCTTTGTTCTCTTCGAATCCTCAAAGGGTTCTTCGACTTATGCGCTCCTTGCAGAGTCTTTGCATGCACGAAGGTGCAATCTCTTCTGAGATTTTCCTGTAGCTTCGACCTCTAAGGAATTAATCCCTTTTCCTTCTCTCGCAGATGGAGAATCTGATGCCCTCCTGGCACTCCTTTGCTCAAGCAAACTTCTTGCTGAGTCTGCAGGGTGTTCAGCAACCCTGTGAAGATCCTTCCTTGGACTCTTCTCTGTCTCTATGAACTCATAGTAGAGTTCCTCCTCAACACTATGTGCCTGTGCTTAATGCCCTCCTGGCAGAGCTCTAAAGAACCCTCAGTAGTTCTATCTTCCTCCTGAACTCAACAGAGTTCCGCTGTGCACTCTATGCACCTACTCAATGCCCTCTTGGCAGAGCTCTACATAATTCCTCAGAGATTTTGTCTTCTACTGTGTCCTCCTCTACACAGTCTCACCTCCAAGATATTCATCAACCTTGAGTTCTTCCTCTGAGTCAATGATTTCAGCTGGTGCACCCTCCCGGCGCGTCTTTGTCCAAATTCCGCAGAATTGGAAATGCACTCTATGCACTGGCTCTCAGAACCCGAAGTGTTCTGTCATGCCCTCTTGGAATGAGACCACAAAGAACCCCAAACCTGAAATCAAAGAACCCGCCAATAGAAAAACCTATCTGACGCTGCAAATGCACACCAACACACATTCACCGCATATAAAGAACACATAAAAGCATTCACACAACACAGAATGACATGCAGGAAAACTGTTGTTTGTATTAATGTAAAATGCCTCATTTACAAAGTGTTCTTGAGCTCAGACTTTGACAGAGTCTCGGCTCCTTCTCTCTGCTCTCTACTTCTATGCACATTCATGCACTCTCAAAAACTAACTCTAAACAGATACAAAGATCTCTTTACATGAGGGGGCTCTTCGAGCTCTTCCCTCCAAATCTACCTACCCTATTCAATTTACATTAACTTTACATTGAATGGGTTGTCTAGTCCAGATCGGAGCTAGATCTCAACGTTACAACCATTAAGGCTATCTACATATAAAGCCTGCGTATAGGCACAGCCTTTTGGCTCTAACAGCCTTACAAACATTAAATGTGCTTGATTCAAATTCAAAATTTGAATATGAGAGGGGTTGTGCCTCTCTTCCTCATTGAATGCGCACTGAGTGGGCTAGTTGGTTGGCGTATGGCTGACTTAGGAGCGATGTTTCTGCATCAATGTCTCGAGGCCCACAAGTCCTAGACATGGAGTACCGAGATCCATATCGACTTGAGCATTGCCCTGGAGGGCCCATCTTTTCTTCCTTTCAAAGCCTCCACTTTGTCAAGCATCAGTAGAATCCATCACCTCGGCTTGGTCTTGTATCAAAGATGGTTCTTGCTCCATGAGTTAATGAATCTGGGTATCATGGTATGTGTCACTCTAATCCTCGAAACCTTTGAATATGTGCATCTAGTTCTTTTTGTTTCTAACGGGTGCTTGGATCTTATACTTATCCACTTGACCATGTTTGGGGGGAATGACAGGATGCCCTAGTAAGCCTGTGCCCATAGGTTTTGATTTGCCACTGGGGGGATCCATGAAAATTCATCGTCCGCTCCTGTCATACTTATCACTTTCCATCTTACTTCCCGCTCATCCATCCCATTACATTGGTTCGGGCATTGGGTTGGCCAATCATTTAAGGGTTGCACCTTGCCTTGTGGGAAGAAGGGGCTAAATCCCTACAAGGTAAAAGCAAGATGGCAAGAGATAAAAGCCTAAAATAAAACCTCGATATGCTTCACCCAGGGATCCCCGAGAAAGCAGTAAAAAGATTCTCAACAACAAACAAGAGGGACCCATAAAAATAATAAAACAAGACCTAGTCAGAGGATAGGGGGTCTCATCACGAGCCAACCTATTACGTCCATGGGCACCGAGTGGTACGACACTACTAGCAGTTGGTTACCACACCAGGGTAGTGGCTCTTGGTTGCATGGCCAAGAGAAAGGGGGTCTCATCACGAGCCAGCCTTCTCATTTCCGTGAAAGTGCTTATGGGTAACATTGCATCCACTGGTCACCACGCCAGGGAAATGTCCCTTGATTAGCTTCTTGAAGAAAAAGTAATAAAGAATAAAAGGCATGAATGGGCTTGGAAACATTTGCATCCAGAACATGTGCAACTCGCCTTCTACAAAGGCACCCACAGGTAAGCTTTGCATTTCCCTGCTATCACTGCACCCCTTGTCGGGACATCCCTTATCCACCTCACCCATTTACATGACTTGGATTTGATCTCTTTCGGAAACATCCCTTTTCCAGTGGACACTAGCCCAATAGGATGCCCTGTCACTTCCTCCAAACTTGCATTGCAGATTTGTATGTCTTTGAGCACTTGACTGGGTAAAAGGGGTTTTATGCACATGTTTAATAAAATTGATGACTGGATGTGATTGACATTGCTATGATCCCTGTGACTTATGAGCCCATGGAGGGCGTATCTATTTATGTGCAGGATCATACCCGACGGACAGGTACCATATTGGACAGGTACACATGGGGAGATGATTAGTTCAGACCTCCATGGGGTTGAAGAGCCCACCAGATGGATGTTGAGACCCCAGCAAGGGGCAGAGACAGAACAGAGGGGTTTGCACCAAAGAAGAGGAGGATGTTCCATAGAGGCACCCTGGCAGAGCCTTACCTAAGGGGGTTGTGCACTCTCCACTGGAACGTTGGCCTTGGAAGGCCCATAATGTCACCCAACATGCCCATGACATCATCCAACATTGTGGACGTTTTGGGGAGGCAGTTATGGCAGTGTGGCATGTGTGGCAGCTTGGAGAGGCCCAAGGAGAGCTAACGTTTTGCTCCAGGAGGCCTATGTTGCCCTAAAAAGGGCTAACGTCACCCTAGAAGGGGCATGACGTCTTACTTTTTGCTTGATTAGGGTTTCATTATGACATTTTAATGTAAAACAGTATTATCGTGTATTTTGGCATTGTCAACCTTTTGATGACCTAACTTTTAATTAAGGTCATTGGTATGGTATATATTGAGAGCTAAAACTCTCATATTTTCATCATCTTTCACTCACCACTTGGTGAGGTCTGAAATTTTCGGCCCTCTTAGGGTTATTGGCTGAAATTGTGGCGCACTTGTTGAAGGAGACTTCTTTTTGGTGATTTTTAGCATTTATCTTGGTGGAAGGTTTACAACTAGGGTATGGCTATATGATTTCTTGGTTAAATGTAAGTGAATTTCTGCAATCCTTTTTGATTGAATGGTTATAGTATTGTTTACTTGCATTTTGTTATTATAATTTGTTGAATTAAAACCCTAGGTGACAAGCACATGCTAAGGTCCTTGTCTCATGTCCCTACTAAGTTAAAGAGCCATTTGGTTTTGTTGAAGTTAGATAGAGCCTTGCCATAGCAACACTCTAATCCTATTCTTCTAGCCTAGTCGTTTTTTATCTTGTCTTTGAGCCAAGGAAGGAGAAAACGCACTAAGGCCTAGGGTTTCTACACCTTAGTGAGTCGTTTTCCCTAGGGTTTGATTGATGAAGCCTTTCATTAGCAACACTTCATCATCAAACTCTCTTGTCCTTAGCCATAGCATCTATCACTCAAGCTAGCCATTGTATTCTTGTCAATAAGTTGAAGAAGGAGGAGAAAGCACTAAGGCCTAGGGTTTCTACACCTTAGTGAGCCTTTCCCCCCTAGGGTTTCATTGTTGAGGCCTTGCTTTAGCAACACCTCAACATATAACCTTCTTGTCTTCAGCCATAACATTTCTTGCTCAAGCTAGTCGTTTAAATTTGTATTTTGAGCTAGAGAAGGAGGAAGACGCACTAAGGCCTAGGTCATCTACACCTTAGTGAGTCGTCTCCCCTAGGGTTTGACTTGTTGAAGCCTTTCTTTAGCAACACTTCAACATCAAACCCTCTTGTCTCTAGCCCTATCACTATCATTACGAGCCTTCAACATTTGTAGCCCTTTTGACTCCATTTTCCCTAATAAAGCACTGATCTAAGACCTCCATTGTTTGAGTACCTTGATCATACACACATCCAAATACTTTGAACAATTACTAATCTTTATAACCCTAGCTTAGACTAACAATTATTAACCCTATTGCTGCCGTCATCTATTCATGCTATAAACATCTTCGTGCGGCATTGATTTATCTTTAAAGCAATTGAATGATTAGCTAAAGCGTTGCTCCTAGTATTTTTACATTGATTGCCATTCATCATTGCAAAGTTTCTTTAGCATTTATTGTGAAGTGATATTGTGTAATCATTTCTATTGTATAAAAATTGATTTACTTCATCAATATTATTTCTCAATTGCTTATTATCGGAAAGTCTTTGATTATATGAAGTACTAACCAGCAAGTAGGCTTGTATATGTATAGTTTCTTTGTTGCTTTGTCTCGGGCAGGTACACTGTTTGGTTATTACTTATCTTTATTGGATGATTAGCCGAGAATTTCTGATCGGTGGTGACTTGTGAGGGGGACTATTATCACTTAGCCTTTTAATCCATTTCCTTCTCAAAACCCCAGGTCACCAGGAACGTCTCCCCTGGGCCTTACCTCCCTAAACAGAAAGAGCTATCCCATTGAGGTGACAGTGGTGGGATAGTCTCAGTTACGCCAGTTTGCCTTCCTTTCATCCATCTTTTACCTTGACTACAAACTGTGCGATAACATTTTGGCGCTGTTGTCGGGGAACACTAAGTCAATTCTCCTCAAGACGACACTTTTCGGTAAGCCTTGCCTCAAGAGTCTTTATCTTACAAGCTTACTTGGCGACTCCACTAAGGGTGATTCCCTTATTTATTTGATAATTTGAAGAAAATTATCTGGTGACTCCATCGATGACGAAGCCAAATATGACTTCTCAATGGGACCTGTCAAACTTCACACCTTTGGACATGAGTAAAATCTTGGGATACCCCAGACAAATTCCCCTAAAGTACGAAAAGTGGCTCCCTAGATTCAGTGGTAGTGATGGGGAAAGACCCGACTATCACATGAGTAATTTTTGGGCTTTCTTTCAACTTCACCCTATCAGTGATGATGCGGAAGACTTGGTAATGAAACTTTTCTCTGCCACTCTGCATGGAAATGCTAGAAGATGGTATGATAATCTTCCAGCCGCTAGCATCACATCTATGGACCAGTTGGAAGAAACCTTTCTCATGGGTTGGGGCATGAAATTGGAAGATATCCAATTATTACTTAAAGGACTCGAATACATAAGACAAACTGAGGATGTGACTGTCAGGGCTTTCGAGGTTAGGTTTCAGATGTTGCTATACCAGATTCCTAAAAGCCATTGTCCTGAAGACAAGTACCTCGTGTATCTCTATACCAATGCACTTCTGGGTCATTTGAGCTTCCTCCTCAATAAAAAGGGTCCAAAAACACTCACAGAAGCTTATAACATGGCCATGTGAATCGAGGTAAATCTCTCCTTGTCCAAGAGAAATCACATTTCCTCTCTAGGGACCAAAATCAATGACCCTGAAGATACCTCGAACATTCTCAATTTGAAAAAACTAGTTTCCCTTGAAGCTTTTACTATTGATTCACAAGAAAGAAAGGAAGAAGTTCTTAACTAGCAGAATGAAGACATGGTTGAGGAGCTGGAACCTAAGAAAAATGATGAAGTATCAACTTGTGCTCCTCCCTCCGACAAAGCCATCCACGAACCTTTCCCCCCTACACAACAACAAGACGATGAGGTTAGTTGCTTTCCTTTTCAGGATGTTGATGATACCTTGTTCCATGATTCAGAGAGTGAAAGAGGAATGGATTCCCTAAAAGAAGTAGATCTTCCTTGTTGTACAATTGAAGATGAAGGGGCAATTAATGAGGATGAAATAATGACGCATGTTGAAGACACCCAAGCCCTCAAAGCTCCTGCATGATAAGAAGAAACAAGCACGGTAAGTTACCCTCCTCTCCAAAATATTAATGATTTTTTACGTTATGATTTGGGAAGTGAGGAGGAGATGGATGAGCCATTGAAATTTTTGAATCCTCCATGTTATGATACTGATACTGACATAGTTGATATTGATGAGTTCATACATGTTGGAAGACGTAGATCAGATGTAGTTGGTTATGATATTGACCCCATTTACGACATTGAGAATCATTTCAAAGTGTTGCCTTCACAGTTATCACAACAAGATGCTTTTGATTTTGACCAATGGCAGCAAGGAAATTATATGATTACCGATGCTTTCCAAACACCCAAGGTTGATCTAGTCCTGTTTGTTCTTGATGATTTTTGGTCATACCTTGAGGAATTTGATGAGTACTCCTCTGAGTGTTAATGTTTATGCCATTATTATAGTTCTTT
The DNA here is from genome assembly GCA_009831015.1 of Picea engelmannii. Taxonomy (NCBI): domain Eukaryota; kingdom Viridiplantae; phylum Streptophyta; class Pinopsida; order Pinales; family Pinaceae; genus Picea; species Picea engelmannii. The sequence continues at coordinate 287,912 of ML800789.1, forward strand.
GCATTTCAATAGATAAGAGCATAATAAGAACAAGATCAATGAGAAATACACATTCACAAGAGACACAGCATTTATCCTGGGAAACCCTCTAGGGGAAGAAAACCCAGCAAAACTTCCTTATCATAAATAGATTATACAATGTTCAAGAGATAACTCAAACCAATACAGAAAGTCCTCCCCAAGAGATGTGCCACTCTTCTCCCTCTCTCCAACTGGTAATTGCAGCTTGCCTCATAAGAGAATGAGCAAGTGAGTTGTGTGTTTGAAGTGAGGCGCTAGCCTCTTATTTATACAAGACTGGCACGTGTGAAAGGTCACAACTGGCAGGGCCAACCTCTCACTCTGGGTGGGTAAACCCAGCTTTAATTAATTATGGGTCTTCCATAATAACTGCTGGGGCCGACTTCTTATTCTGCACTTTGTAATTGTCCGATGACCAATCCGCAAAAGGGGATTTGGTCTTTATACAATTACCGACATGATTAATCCTCAATGGGGATTAATCCAATAACAATAATAATAATAATGACATGATTAATCCTCAATGGGGATTTAATCCAATAATAAAATAATAATGAGAATGCTCTTCGCAGTTACATTATTTCAACACTCCCCCTTAACAAGAAGGGTATTCTTCATCAGCATCAGGGGAGAGAGGTCTGCATCATCAGTGGCATCTGGAGGACAGTATCGTCAATATCATCTTGAAACATTGTCTATCACATTTACGAGTCATCGGAATTTTCTTCATCAGCAGCATCATCATTCTCAACAGAATGTTATCATCATCTGCATCAAATATGTATCAGTAAAAATGATACCTCATCATAGCACTAGGCTGGCACATCACAGTACTACACTAGTTCAATGTCACAGTGGTTAAGCTGGTAGCTCAGTGTCAGTCACATCTTTCTTTACGTCTAACAACTAGGTCAGAAGCAAGTAATATCATCATCTCGCTTTACGTCTAACAACTAGGTCAGAAGCGAGGAACACATCAACATCTCACTTTATGTCTAACAACAAGGTCAGAAGCGAGGAATCATCTTGTTTTACGTCTAACAACTAGGTCAGAAGCAAGGAATCAGTGGCGTCATGCTTTACGTCTAACAACTAGGTCAGAAGCATAACTCATCTTGCTTTACGTCTAACAACGAGGTCAGAAGCAAGGATCACACGGCATCATGATTTACGTCTAACAGCGAGGTCAGAAGCATGACTCATCTTGCTTTATGTCTAATAGCGAGGTCAGAAGCAAGGATCACACGGCGTCATGATTTATGTCTAACAGCGAGGTCAGAAGCATGACTCATCTTGCTTTACGTCTAACAACGAGGTCAGAAGCAAGGATCA
>ML800789.1:295600-307476 GCA_009831015.1 Picea engelmannii
ATAGCACAGGGAAAACCCTTGTCTGTAGAACCCTTGAATACCTAACCCTTGGGGACAGAAACATAAACAAATTAAAACAGACAAGATTTATTATCGCGCAACTGTGTTCGGGTTGCCAAGTAAATACACATTTCTTTCTGGTTAAGCATTTTGGGTATTTCCTCTCTGCAGTATTCTTCAGACCGGAAGTAAGGAAAAAAAAACAGGAAGAAAAAAAAAAGTCTGGAAATTTTTTCACCATTATTTCAGCCCTATTCCATTGGATTCATCTCTTCTCCCTTATCACATTCATCCATATCATTTTTTCGGCAAAAAAAATTTACCCCACCCGCCCCTTTTCAGTTCCCCCATCCTCATGGCCCATACTTGTAGCCAAGACTTGGAATCTTGCTTCAACACCTTGCAATCTGGTCTCATTGAGACCCAACAAGAAGTGAAACAACTCAGTGCCAATATTTCCGCCATCAATACAACCATGCAGTCCTCAATGGGCGAAATCAAACAAGACCTCACCACCCAGCTTGAATCGGTCTTTTCGGCACTCTGCACCAAACTGCATATCTTTACAGATAACCCTTCCTCTTCCTCACCCCCACGTACGGAAGGTGACCATTCATCTCATTCCCATACCTTGCAGAACCATCACTTTCAACGTGACTTGCGCCTTCCATGGGTGGATGTGACCAAATTTGATGCCTCGGACCCCACTGGTTGGGTAACCCAAATGGAACATTACTTCTCTTTATACAGCATTACAGATGACTTGGCCAAACTTCGATATGGTGTTCTCCATCTAGATCAAGAACGTTGGCAATGGTGGCAATGGAGAAAAAATTCTCGTGAAGGGTATATTGCTTGGACACAATTTGTGGCGGAGCTTTATGAACGCTTTGACACTGACACCAACCATTTGGGTCGTTTGACAAAGCTGAAACAATTAGGAACAGTGGAAGACTTTATAGCTGCCTTTGAGCGCCTAGATTTTAGAACAGAGGGCATGTTTGATACCTTTTTTCGAGAGTGTTTTATCAGCGGCCTCAAGGATGAAATTCGGGCCCATGTCCTCATGGCTCGACCTGAGAGTTGGGTGGAGGCTACCAAAAGAGCTAAAGAAGAACAACAGGTTGTATCTTCTCAAAACCGCAAACCCTCCTTCATCCCTCGCCCTAAACCAGTAAATCCCACTACCCCCACTGCTCCACTAAAGATCCAAAAATTGACCCGGGCTGAAATGGATGAACGCCAACTCAAAGGCCCTTGTTATAACTGTGACGACAAATATTTCCCGGGCCACAAGTGTAAAGAACAAAATCTTTTTATGGCCATCTCCAAGGAGATTTTGGAAGAAGATGAAGAAACCCCATTTATGTCTGAATCACCTGAATCCACTGACATAACCCCTCCCTCAGACCCTCCCAAAGTAGAACCAGTCATTTCCCTGAATGCTCTCACTGGCTTCTCCGCTCCCCAAACCCTCAAGCTAATCGGTTACAAAAAGCATAGGAAGGTCATCATTCTGGTTGATAGTGGCAGCACCCATAATTTTATTCATCACCGTATTGCCCAATAAACTCATTGCTACATCCATGCCGTCAATAATTTCCAAATCATGATTGCTAATGGTGGCTCCATGATATGTGGAGGGCGTTGTGAAAATGTGTCTCCAAATTGGTGACTACCAACTGAAATCCCATATGTTTGCTATCGACATCAGGGGTTGTGACATTGTGCTCGGTGCAGACTGGCTAAGGACATTGGGTCCCATTCTCATGGATTTTAAAGACTTAACCATGCAATTCGGCCAAGAGGGCCACCAATATAAGTTCCAAGGCATCATCGTCGGCTCACCTGAGATCATTAGTTCCCATCACATGGAAAAGATGCTCAAAAAGGGTCATTCTGGTGTTATCGCCCAACTCCATGCCATACAAGCAACAGAGACACCCTCGATACCGCAAGACCTCCAAGCCATCCTTTCTAAACATCAATTGGTCTTTTCCACTCCCCAAGGCCTCCCTCCCTCCCGTGGTGTTCATGATCATTCCATTCCCCTTGTACCAGGAAGCCTTCCTCCCAATATTCGTCTGTATCGTCACCCCTTTTCCCATAAAAATGAAATTGAGAAAATGGTCCAGGAACTCCTTAATGCAGGCATTATCCGCCCTAGTACAAGCCCCTATTCGTCTCCTGTGGTCATGGTCCTGAAGAAAGAAGGTTCTTGGCGAATGTGTCCTGACTTCCGTGCCCTCAACAAACTTACCATCAAAGAAAAATTCCCCATTCTTGTCATTGATGACCTCCTGGATGAATTGAGTGGCGCCCAATTCTTCACTAAACTAGATCTTCGTTTGGGCTACCACCAAATACGTATGAAAGAGGCAGATATTCCCAAGACTGCCGTTAGAACTCATGAGGGCCACTATGAGTTTTTGGTCATGGCCTTTGGCTTGTGTAATGCCCCCTCCACCTTCCAAAGCCTCATGAATCATGTCTTTCGTCCTTTTCTCCGCCATTTTGTCTTAGTTTTCTTTGATGATATCCTCATCTATAGCAAAACCTAGACGGACCATCTTGCTCATGTGGATCGAGTTCTCCATCTACTCTCTTAGCACCAACTTTTCCTTAAACATTCTAAATGTGTTTTTGGTGCCTCAGAAGTAGAATACTTGGGTCATCTGGTTGGCAAAGATGGCATGAGGGTGGATCCTAAAAAAATTGAAGCTATGCAAGATTGGCCTCACCCAAAGACTCTTAAGAGCTTGCGTGGATTTCTCGGCTTAACAGGGTATTATCGCAAGTTTGTTAAGAATTATGGGAAGATTGCAGCACCTCTCACTGCTCTCCTCAAAAAGAACTCTTTCACTTGGACTCCAGCCGCTGCTCAAGCTTTTCAAACCTTGAAGATGGCCATGTGCACCACTCCAGTCCTTGCCCTCCCCGATTTCACAAAGACCTTTGTGTTGGAATGTGATGCCTCAGGGAAAGGAATTGGTGTTGTCCTTATGCAAGAGGGTCGACCTCTGCCCTTTACCAGCAAGCAACTATCTGAAAGAAATCTGGCCAAATCCATCTATGAAAAGGAAATGTTGGCTATTCTGCATGTCATGGATCTGTGGCGTCCTTATCTATTGTGGCAACGGTTCCAAATTAAGACAGACCATCAAAGCCTCAAGTATTTTCTGGAACAACGCATTTCCTCCCCAGAACAACAAAAATGGGTGACTAAACTCTTTGGATATGATCATGAGATCATTTATAAGAAAGGCAAAGACAATGTGGTTGCAGACGCACTTTCCCGAAAATATGAAGATGAAGGATCCCTTTTCTCTTTCATTCATTGTACCAGATTGGCTCCAAGCCGTTCGCCAGGAATGGCTACAAGATCCCAAAAGTTCGCACTTGATCCAGCAATTGCAGTCCAATGCTCTAGCTTCCCCGGGGTACTCTTGGCTCCATGAGGAACTTCGATACAAAGGTCGTTTGTATTTAAGTAAACAATCAAAGCTTAAATCCACGGTACTTTATGAGCTTCATGCTACACCCACAGCAAGGCACTCCGGGTTCACCAAAACCTATGACAGGGTCAAACGTTCATTTTTCTGGGATGGTATGAAACAGGACATTCATAATTTTGTAGCTGAATGTTACGTGTGTCAACGCAACAAGGGAGAAATAGTCAAATCACTGAGCACACTACAACCGCTCCCGATTCCACCTGCTATTTGGAAGGATATCTCTATGGATTTTATTACCAGCTTACCCAAATCAGGAAATAAATCTGTCATCATGGTGGTTTTTGATCGCCTTTCCAAGTATGCTCATTTTTGCGCCCTTCAACACCCGTTTACAGCATCCACGGTGGCTCAAATCTTCATGGATCAGGTCTTCAAGCTTCATGGCATGCCGCACTCTATTGTTTCTGATCGCGACCCAACTTTCACAAACAATTTTTGGAAAGAACTGTTCAACATACAAGGCACAGAATTGCATCTCGGCACAGCTTATCATCCCCAGACTGATGGCCAAACGGAAGTTGTCAACAAGTGCTTGGAAACATATTTGAGGTGTTTTGCCTCGAAAAAGCAAAATCAGTGGGTTCAATGGTTACCCCTAGCTGAATGGTGGTACAACACTCATACCATACAGCTACACACATGACTCCTTTTGAAGCGGTATATGGACAGAAGCCACCCTCAGTTCTCTCATACTTACCGGGTGCCTCGAAGGTCCAGGCGGTTGACCTAACACTTATAGGTCGAGAGGCTATTCTTCGTACCCTCAAAGAGAATTTGGTCATGGCACAGAATCGCATGAAGCAACAAGCAGATCAAGGTCGCTCTGAACGTCAATTTGCCGAAGGGGATCAGGTGTTTCTTCGACTGCAACCTTACAAGCAAACTTCCCTCAAGGCCGAGCATTGTCATAAGCTGGTGCCCAAATTTTATGGTCCTTATACCGTGTTCAAGCGTGTGGGACAAGTCGCCTATCAGTTAGCTTTGCCCAACCATTCGAAGCTACATCCTATTTTTCATGTTTCATGTTTAAAGAAGGTGATTGGAGCTAAGTGCCAAATTCAAACCAACCTTCCAGAGTTAACTGAAGAAGGATCCATTTGGCTACAACCAGAAGCAGTTTTGGATCAGCGTGAGCGTCGCCTACATCAGAGAACCATCAAGGAAGTGCTAGTCCAGCGGAAAGATACAACTCCAGCAGACGCCACTTGGGAACCAACTACCATTCTGCAGCAATTTCCTCATCTCAAGCCTTGAGGACAAGGTTGTTTTTAAGGGGCGGACATGTTAGGGTCTTAACCCGCACATAGGTAGAACAATATATTCGGATGTAATAAAGGTCAATATTAATAAGGCCTTTCAATAAAATAGAATAAGGCAGATGTAAGAAGACCTAATAGAAGCTTCCGCTTCTAGAAGGATCTTCCTCTATATGCTTATTTTTAGTATAAATAGGATTTGAGGGTATGAGAACCCTAGCTTGGATAATATTGTAATAGAGCTCTGCTCAACTGGAGGTTGCCCCCTCGAAGAGGCCCATGAACATTGCTTTCAGATTCAAAGTGTTATTTATGTTGTTATTCTTATATCATTTCAGTGTTATTGTGGTAAATGTTCTGGTTATATTGTTGTTATTCTGCCATTACTAGCATTTTATTTTTGTTCTGCATACATTTTATATCTGGTATATTACAAAAGTCATCGTCCGCTCTCGTCATACTTATCACTTTCCATCTTACTTCCCGTTCATCCATCCCATTACATTGGTCTGGGCATTGGGTTGGCCAATCATTTAAGGGATGCACCTTGCCTTGTGGGAAGAAGGGGCTAAAGGCCCAGAAGGTAAAAGCAAGCTGGGAAGAGATAAAAGCCTAAAACAAAACCTCGAGATGCTTCGCCCAGGGATCCCCGAGAAAGCAGTAAAAAGCTTCTCAGGAAGAAACAAGAGGGACCCGTAAAAATAATAAAACAAGACCTAGTCAGAGGATAGGGGGTCTCATCACTAGCCAACCTATTACGTCCATGGGCACCTAGTGGTATGACACTACTTGCAGCTGGTTACCACGCCAGGGTAGTGGCTCTTGGTTGCATGGCCAAGAGAAAGGGGGTCTCATCACGAGCCAGCCTTTTGATTTCCGTGAAAGTGCTTGTGGGTAACATTGTCACCACTGGTCACCACGCCAGGGCAGTGTCCCCTGATTAATTTCTTGAAGAAAAAACAATAAAGAATAAAGAATAAAAGACATGAATGGGCTTGGAAACATTTGCATCCAGGACAGGTGCAGCTTGCCTTCTACAAAGGCACCCACAGGTAAGCTTTGCATTTCCCTGCTATCACTACACCCCTTGTCAGGACATCCCTTATCCACCTCACCCATTTACATGACTTGGATTTGATCTCTTCCGAAAACATCCCTTTTCCAATGGACACTAGCCCAATAGGACGCCTTGTCACTTCCTCCAAACTTGCATTGCAGATTTGTATAATGTCTTTGAGCACTTGACTGGGTAAAAGGGGTTTCATGCACATGTTTAATAAAATTGATGATTGGATGCGATTGACATTGCTATGATCCCTGTGACTTATGAGCCCATGGAGGGCGTATCTGTTGAGATGCAGGATCATACCCAACGGACAGGTACCATATTGGATAGATACACATGGGGAGATGATTAGTTCGAACCTCCATGGGGCTAAAGAACCCACCAGATGGATGTTGAGACCCCAACAGGGGGCAGAGACAGAACAGAGGGGTTTGCACCAGAGAAGAGGAGGACGTTCCACAGAGGCACCCTGGTAGAGCCTAACCTAAGGGGGTTCTACCCTCTCCACTAGAACGTTGGCCTTGGAAGGCCCATAACGTCACCCAGCATGCCCATGACGTCATCCAACATTGTGGACATTTTGGGGAGGCAGTTATGGTAGTGTGGCACGTGTGACAGCTTGGAGAGGCCCAATGAGGCCTAGGGTTTCTACACCTTAGTGAGTCTTTCTCCCCTAGGGTTTCATTGTTGAGGCCTTGCTTTAGCAACACCTCAACATTTAACCTTCTTGTCTTCAGCCATAACATTTCTTGCTCAAGCTAGCCGTTTAAATTTGTCTTTTGAGCTACAGAAGGAGGAAGACGCACTAAGGCCTAGGTCATCTACACCTTAGTGAGTCGTCTCCCCTAGGGTTTGACTTGTTGAAGCCTTGCTTTAGCAACACTTCAACATCAAACCCTCTTGTCTCTAGCCCTATCACTATCATTACGGCCCTTCAACATTTGTAGCCCTTTTGACTCCATTTTCCCTGATAAATCACTGATCTAAGACCTCCATTGTTTGAGTACCTTGATCATACACACATCCAAATACTTTGAACAATTACTAATCTTTCTAACCCTAGCTTAGACTAACAATTACTAACCCTATTGATGTCGTCATCTATTCATGCTATAAACATCTCCGTGCAGCATTAATTTATCTTTAAAGCAATTGAATGATTAGCTAAAGCGTTGCTCCTAGTATTTTTACATTGATTGCCATTCATCATTGCAAAGTTTCTTTAGCATTTATTGTGAAGTGATATTGTGTAATCATTGCTATTGTATAAACATGGATTTACTTCATCAATATTAATGCTCAATTGCTTATTATAGGAAAGTCTTTGATTATATGAAGTACTAACCAGCAAGTAGGCTTGCATATGTATAGTTTCATTGTTGCTTTGCCTCGGGCAGGTACACTGTTTGGTTATTACTTATATTTATTGGCTGATTAGCCGGGACTTTATGATCGGGGGTGACTTGTGAGGGGGACTATTATCACTTAGCCTTTTAAGCCCTTGCCTTCTCAAAACCCTAAGTCACTGGGGACGTCTCCCCTGGGCCTTACCTCCCTAAACAGAAAGAGCTATCCCATTGAGGTGACAGTGGTGGGATAGTCTCAATTACGCCAGTTTTCCTTCCTTTCATCCGTTTTTTACCTTGACTACAAACTGTGCGATAACAGGTATCTCACGTCCAAGCTGGATAACACTATATCTACAAAACGTTTCTCTGATCTGATAGAAATATTCGATCCATAATTCATGACAAGAAATTGTTATTTCCATAACTGATATGAAATGTAAATCCCATAGCAGATTAGTGTTACAACCGGCTCCAATACCACTCCGTAGTGTGCTTGGATGCCTTCCTTCGTCGTTTTCCGATGTGGAAGCAACTCTCTAAAGCATATAAAAATGTAGTAAACACAAAAATAATGTTCATGCACAATTCTTTGAAACCATGAACCATTCACAACCAAAACTCTCTTCATTAAGCATAATTCATCATTTTTGCAATTCCATTAACAGGCTTCATGCAATATTATGCTTCAATGAAATTTTCTGGAAGAAAATATCAACATAATTGATAAACAATGATGCATCCATTTCATTTATGCATTTATATGCCCGACAATAACCCAAAAGCACAGGCATCATTTAATCTCAAAATTTTACTGCATTCATAACAGATTTATACCTAATTCCTTATATTCATTCTTCTTCATTTCAGTTGCATTTAAATTATAAGTCAAAACAATTATGCAGACATAAATGAATAACAGATAAACAGAAGAACAATTATCTTTTCTCTGAAAATTTAACCACTGACTGGCTGCAAATGATGATTTTCCGCCCAACCATAAGCATCTGCTACAGATGCCACCCCAAGCCAGGGCTATGAGACCACAAGGGTGAATGTCTAGCCACAAGCTCTAAATTCTCATACACAACCTAACCCACAGCTGCTCAGACAGAGCAATTCCAATCGTCTACCTGACCTCACACTGGAACTCCTCCAAGCATAACAATCCCACCTTCAACTAGCCACCACTCTTCCTTCTCAGTGCATGCAAAACCAGGATAGGAATACCCTTCTCTACAACACAACCCTCAGGCAATCCTTTCCCTTCAGTTCTCCAGTGCAGGCCAGGGAATCTCTTCAACTAGTTGCATATGGATTTCTTGGAAAGGTAGACCTTGGCCTTGGCTGTGGCTGACTCTAGTACAAGCACAGGGTTTGCTGAATATAGATTTTCTTGATCTCTTATCTCATTTAGAATCATGGAAGTTCTATAACAGTTTGTTGGAATATTAGTAGCTATTGCTGTCATGGTAGCTCATAGGTAGTAAGTTCATGGGTGGACCAAAAACAAATGAGGAAGGAGAAGTTTTCATGAGGAAATTGAGGCTCATATACTCCTAACAATGCATGAGAACATTGGAACCCCACGAATCTCTCATGTTGACCACTAAATAGAAGGCTAAAAAGGCTTCCAAATGATCATGGGAAGGAATGTGGAGAGCATAGGAAAGAGACACTTGCCAGCTATTAAAATAGTATTATCTCCATAGCTTAACCCCCTTACTTCCCCATCTAGTGGGCTCATAGCTCCCTTGTGCTTGCTTGCAACCCATTGATGGTTTTAGCATTATATTTGTGTACCTGTTTATATCACAAAAATACAATACGGAAATGTTTACCTTCCTGGTGAGTAGTTAATGTATCAAAACTTATCATGCTAAAAATCCAACATAAGTCTAGGCATCAAGCCAAGTCATCATTATATATACATATTTGACCTGGTATAATCCAGGGGTCAAAACCAAGATATTACAAGAGGGGGGAGGGGGGTTCACCTAAGGTAGGCAAGGAATAAACAGTGTTGTTAGTAGTTACCACTCTAGAAGAAATTCATTCAACATAGTAGGAGAAGAGGCCTGCTCTCTTTTAACATTGGATATGGCTATGACCTTTTATAAGGTTAATTCAAAGTTTGAGCCTCTTACAAGCTCTTTTAAGAAAGTTTCCATGAAGATTTCTAAAGAGTTGGACTAGGTGAAAGGTTGCATTTCTTTATCTTCTTTTGTTGTGCTTGTTATTGGTTCCAAACAGACTTCTTTAAACCTTCAATAGGATTAAGGCAACATTGACCACTATCCCCACATTTATATGCAACTTTGGTGGAGACACTAGGAAGGGCCTCAAGTAACTCAGAGGACAAAGAGGCAGTTTTTGGATTGCAGGTAACCTCCATACCCATCCTACAATTAAATGATGAAACAACGCTACTAGGAAAGCTGAGTATTCCATAGGTAAAAATTCTGAAGAAAATATTGGGGAAGTACCTTTTTGCCTCAAGAGGCGAGTTGAATGTTTGCTAAATGGTTTTAATACAAGGCACATTAAAATCTACAATATTATGAGATTCCAGGAAGCTGACTTCCTGGCTGTTCACTTTGGAATTGCCCTCTTTTCTAAGAAGTTAAAACTGAGAGGCTGGAAAAGGATTTTGAATAAGCTTATGGGGAGGATGGAGAGCTGGAGCCTTTGGTGGCTTACTTTAACAGGGAGGATTCAAATGAGAAGGTCAGTACTGTCAGCCCTTCAAATTTATCAATATTAAATTTTGGCAGCTCCATCGATGATTCTAAGAGAAACAAAAAACATAATGAGGAAATTTTAGTGGAGTGGATCAAAAGCAATCTGAAAAGAGCAATATTCAAATGGGACAGAGTCTGTAGAAGTCGGCAGGGGGAGGGGAAGTGGAAATTAGATCCTTAATAGTTTTGAATGATATACTAGGTGCAATTTTTTTTGGAGAATGTGTAAGGAGGACTGGCATCTCTATAACTCAACTTTAATTTCTAAATACTGGCAAACTTCAAAGCAATTCACAAAAAGAAATTCCCAGAGTAAGAACTTCCAAGCCGATTGGCACAGAAGTTTGGTAAACAAGACAGGGTATGACAATTATTACAGGTCATCATGAGTAGACATCTCATTCTGAAGTAGCCAATAATCTCAGCACCATAATAAAATGAAAACTTTTGATTTCAGTAAAGGATAGAGGAATCCATCCGATCTTGGCAAACTGACTGGACAACCTTGAATAGAGATCTGACAAGAAATCCGTTTCAAAGAATATTTATTCATCCTTTCATTGTTCACGTTTGTGACTTGTTATAGTTTTTCAATGTTCATATATTTAAATTTCATTTTGTTAGGATTTCGGATAGGGTCCCCTATGTCGAGGACCCCAACATTTCCTAAAACTTGGGGGGTGTATCACATGCCCCCCTGATGCATTTCTCCATTCCCGCATCCCCCATCCCATAAACTTGGTGGAACATTGTAAAGAACAAGTTGTAGAATAAGATTTGGCAGCCAAAAGGTCTCACCAGAAATTGAAACCTTTACATTGCTTACATGCTACAAAAAGATTTTGACTTAGCATATTCTAATGAAGAGAGGCTTTCAAGGGCCGATTATATGCTGTCTGTGTAGGGAAGTTGAGGATACAATTAATCATCTATTCCCAGTGTCAGGTTCATCCTAGAAGCAAGCTTGCATTTCACCAAAAGAGTGCAAATGCTGGAAAAAGTGGAGCAGATTAGGGATCTGTTCTCGAAAACAGAAGTTGCTAAGCAGAAGAGGTATCCTCAACTCTTTACAAGAAATTTTGTCAAGCTTTACTTGCTTGGGAATTTGGTTGTTCAAAAATTCAGGCATCTTTAGAAATCACGAGATTAGAGTTCAGCAAGTCTGAAATTGTATATATAATATTCGGTTAGGGAAACCTTGCAGGCCAATATAAGCAGGGCACAAATAGAGGCCAACTAATGCGTGAGGAATAGGAAATAATGTCTAGCTGGAACCTAAAGTAAGTTATTGCAAATCATAAGAGAAACCTCACTGTTGAAAGGCAAGCAACGAGTGACAAGTGATGAGTACTGGATAGCCAGTGGTGAGTATTAGATGGCTGTTACCTCGGTAATTCCTTGAGGATGGCTGTGCTTAAAATTTGGCAGGAAAGCTAAAGATAAGTAGAAAAAGGTTGGAGGGGAGGTGTTCTTGACAATTTGAAGCACGTTAGTTCTTACTTATGCCTCAGGAATTGGCAAGGCCACAAATTCTCACATGGGCATTCGCTGCAGCTAGACTAAAAATTAGCAATCTTTTAGTTTTGGGGAAATGTATGCTAGTAACTGAATTGATTACTAAGAACTGCATCACAAATTGGAAGCTCTAGGACCTACTTGAAAAAAGTAATGAGTTCGCATCATTCTTCACAGAAGTCAAGTTTATGCATATCTAAAGAAGCAAGAATAGGCTGGCACAAAAAATAGCAAATGAAAGTTTTAATCTAGGGGCAACTAAGTTAAAATTAATGACTTTCAAGGATCAGATTAAGGAGGACTGGAGTATCAAAATTAAAAGAATGTAAACTATAATTCGAGGTAAAATTATGGGATCACTCATCCAAGAATAAAGCCTGTTTACTTGAGGTCCATTATCCAGACATGATCACAAGACAATGTTAAAGTGAGGCTGA